>OZ010704.1:8298838-8384774 GCA_963932265.1 Thymelicus lineola
TGTACATCCTAAAGGTTGACTGTCAAAGAATGCTATTTAGCATTAAATCCGCCAATTGTACCACTCTTTGGGGTTCAATAAATATTAAATAAATAAATAAGATTAAATCAAATACATATTTAAAAATCTCGTGTCATTGACAGGACATTGAGAAAAAATCATTTATTTTATTGTGGACTAATATAATTGATATAATTAGGTGGTATACATTAAATAGGTCTCTATGTAGCCTAGCTTAATATTTTTTGAGAATGATTGAATTACTACATTGAGGAATCAATTAGAAACCACATTATATTTTATTAGTCGACTTCATTATTCAGAACATAAGTTAGTCATTTATATCCGCAGTTTTGTCATGTTTTAACCTGAACCTTATTCGTGAATTATGTATTACATCCTAATAAGTATCTATTATAAGTTATAACACAAAAAATTGTTTGTAAGTTTTTCCTTTATAGATTTTGAAACCATGCAACCGATATGTCCCCAAATGGTTTTATTTGAAAGGAAATAATGAGAAAATGGTTTGAGACCACTAAAACGATGCATTAGGCACATTTTAGATTTTAGACTTTTCTCATACAATTTCTTTTGCGTAGTAGAACATGCTGGGTATCCACTAGTATATTATTTAATAAAGTAATATTTAGACTTTAGATAATTATCGCATTCAGTCACAAATATACTTGTTTTATAATACTTACTTATGTAGTGAAATCGACAACCCTAGGGAACGGTAGTTGAATAAGTTAGTACCTAGTACTTACCCATACGTGAAATAATAAAATAAGCTAGTATTGTGAAATGCATCTAAGTACAGGGTAGTAACTATTCCATTTGTACTTCCTGTTTCATTTGTAACATTTTAAACGGTTTTATTTAGCTTGTTACTATGTTACAAACCATTGAAATTCAATTTTCTATATAGGTACAAGTCCTTAATCCAGATTTTATTTTTATATTGAAAAGTTATTTTACTTTAATAATGCAAATAAATTTTATTTAAATATCGTCACAGAATTACAGAACTCATAGATAAAAAATTTTGAACTTCGTAAAATAATTGAACTTTTAAGTTTTAACAATGCACACATCGACATCTAGTATGTAGTAGCAGTCAATTGTAATAATATGTGCGTGCTACGCCATCTGTTGTCGAATAGATGTTTTTAAAGTTACTAATTTTTTTGCATATTTATTCAACTAGATGGCGCTTATTGATGGCGCAACATTGCGCTAATGTAAAACAGATGTCACTCATGATCCAGATCGTTTTTTTTTATTTTTTATATTACATTTAATCCTGTCCACAAACTTTTAAAGTAAAAGGGTTATGCTAGTTTTTAATAAAGACAGACCATCTGGGTTAAAATAAAATCAAAAAATCATTTTTAGTACATACATCTATAATAGTGATTACCTGCCTGCCAGGAAGGATTAATTTTTCGCGCGTATTTTGAATTGTATGGTTTATTCTTTATTCTGAGTACTTTAGCGAAGGTAGCAAAGGTAGCACATATAACAAATCTCGCGACAAAACTCGGTAGGGCTGCTTTTGCTGTTAGGAAAATAAGGCAGTATACAGACGTCGAAACTGCTAGGATAGTCTATTTTGCTTATTTCCACAGTGTTATGTCTTATGCCATCTTGCTGTGGGGCAAAACAGCCAATATAAAACAAATTTTCATACTCCAGAAACGGGCAGTTAGGGCTATTTATAAACTTAGGTCTCGGGAATCTTTGCGTGAAAAGTTCAAGGAAATAGGTCAAGGAAATAGGTATACCTACTTACAGTAGCTTCCCAGTATATCTTTAACAATGTAGTTTTTATACGGAAGAATATAAACGCGTATAAACAAAATTTTGATATTAATAATCGCCATACGAAAAGAATGCATCAATTAGTTACGCCTTCGTTCCGCCTAAGTAAAGTGCAGCGATCTTTCATAGGGCTTGGTATACATTTTTATAATAAAATCCCAAAATTAATACGTGACTTGCCAATAGAAACTTTCAAAAAACGTGTAAAGACACAATTGTTAGGCAAGGGATATTTTAGTGTAGACGAGTATTTAAATGACAAAGACGCATGGAAATGACCAGCTCTGCAACCAGTTCCGCTCAGAATAGTAAATACTTTTGTATTATTATCTTTTTTTGTAATATTTTTTTAAAAGATGTGCTGAGGAGTTTCTTTAGGCTTTTCTTCTTCTCCACGATAAAGCACCTTCGAAAAGCCAAAAAATGACGTGCATAAGTGTATCAGTGATACCTATATGAATAAAATATTTTGACTTTGACTTGACTTTGAAAAGGTATAAAGTTAATTAACTGAATGAAAAACAATTAGATAATGTGAAAACAAAAATTTGAACGTAATAGGCATTTTAACCTGTGAGATAATGGTTAAACTGTTTCGAATTTGTCATTATGAAGTTTACGAATAGTTCTTGACTTGAAACACCAGATGGCATCACAGAACGTTTACCTAAAATACTAAAATAATGAAGAAAATAAGGATTCCGAGCACATTTTTCGGCGAATGAAATAAAACTAGGTCGAAAGGTCTTTTTGTCAACACAATGGACACATTATGACGTTGAAGACAATGGCGCCATTATTTTAACTGGCAACCTTCCGTAAATATACGTAAATTTATTTTTTTGCACACGGTACTTCACCTCTCAACTACTGGAGCAAAATTAAGTACTTTCTTTTATCATGAGTCACAGAATTCACCTACAAATTAAAACCTCAGATACATAATAAAGCCAGCCAAGTGCGTCTCAGCCCACGCGTAATATAAGGTTCCATAGTTATAAGTTTATCGACTATTTATTAGATACTTAGGTACTCATTAACTACTTAAGCTAATATAGCCGTGACAGCTTTCCTTTTCAATTCATTCATAATATTAAACTGCCATGACTTCAACTCAACTGTTTACTGTTAACTGGCATGTCATTTGACTCTAGCCAAAAATAGGAATTTAAAGCCAAATATTTTTCAAGCGGGCTCATGAATCGAAAAGTAGTCTGTGGTATCCATTGAGGTATAATGTCATACAACAGACATATCGAACAAAATGTGTGTCCCACCCGGGAGGTTCCATTTTCAAATTTGAGCCCCCGTTCTCCTTTCAAAATCGAACGAATCCATTGAAGATTGAAGCCACGTGGCGCCAATGCATTGGGATATTTCCCATGGTGTTCGCGGTGTATAGAACCGTCTACACGCTAGTAATAATACTTCAATGGTGGTATACCATAATATTTTTGAAAGACCTTTTCAATAACACGCCACACTACGGGGTAGACGAGAAAAATTAGTCATACCCATTTCTGTAACTACCGACCTATCGGTACCCTGAAAAATATATTACATTTTTTATTAAGCACGGTATGTTATTTTCTGCTACCAGAGTATATATGACCGTACGTTGCTACTACTTTGTAGTTTTAATAAAAAATGGTTGTCTGTAAAGTCGGTTTACGGACGGTAGTTTAACGTGACAACGTCATGACAAAACATTGATGAAGTAGTGCTGGAATTTAATATTATCTCTGGAAATTTACTTATAATTAGAAACTTTTATCTTTATACTACAACGCCATCTAGAACTCCTGAACTAAACTATTATTTCAGCACGTTCCTTTCTGACTTAATTGTGTATATAGTTTTGTTCATAGATGGCGCTTTCTCCATATAATATTATCTCTGGAAATTAACTTATAATTAGAAACTTTTATCTTTATACTACAACGCCATCTAAAACTCCTGAACTAAACTATTTTTTCAGCAAGATTCTTTCTGACTTAATTGTGTATATAGTTTTGTTCATAGATGGTGCTTTCTCCATATAATATTATCTCTGGAAATTAACTTATAATTAGAAACTTTTATCTTTATACTACAACGCCATCTAGAACTCCTGAACTAAACAATTTTTTCAGCAAGTTCCTTTCTGACTTAATTGTGTATATAGTTTTGTTCATAGGTGGCGCTTTCTCCATTGTTCGCTCGCTCGCGTAACGCGACAGATGAGTCATGATTTTTCATGCGTGTGGCCGGCATCGTTTTAATAGACGTTATCACGTCAATATGTACACACATGGCCAATTGCAGGCTGCAATTTGCAGCTTACCAGCACCAAGGGTCTCTACGCTATGCTATGAATAGACAGACGGACGAACGAACGATATAACGAAACTATAAGGGTATCATTTTGAAAGTTTAACCCTAAAAATTAAATAATTTAAAACAAGTTTCCTTGCCCACTATAACCCAAAAACTTCGGCATATTTGTTACAGAATATTTTTATTTGGTTACTGCGTAATTCCTTCACGTGACGTCACTTCTTCTTGTCCACAAATCTTTTATCCGTCGCTGAACGAAGCGTGGCTAATTGGTTAGTTATACTTCTTTGTTGTTTGCAGGAGGATTTGTGAGTTACGGGGCTATAGAGACCCCTTGCCCCTGCGCATAATAGTATAATAAAATTAAGTTATTCATTGGTACCTACCTACTTATGACACTTAATATTGTCGGGTCTTTGTACTATTCTATCTATCTATTCTATCTATCTATCTATCTATTGTATCTATTGACCTAATCCCTACCTAGTGCGCAGTAGTTTGAAGGTCACATGGAACTTGGGTGCGAATCCCTTACTCACTTTTTAGGGCCTAATTCTGACAATCATTTTTGTCACGCACGTCACGTGCAAACTGTAGAAAGAGCTTCCTTCTGAGGTATTTTATTCCCAGAGCGCTATGATATGGGATTCATAAACAAAATTCAACTAAGTACCTTCATATCGAAGCTTCAAAGGAAACATTGAGTAAGCGACATTGAGGCTTGAGCTAACTTTACAGGAGAGCAGTTTAAAGTTCGAATTTTTAGAACAAAAATATCATATATTTTTTGTAATCCTCGTACCGACGTTAATCGTACAGTTTTGGAATCCTTATTTTATCATCCATTCAACTTTACATCAATTCAACTTTAAACTACTCTCCTGTAAAGTTAGCTCAATGTCGTTTAGTCAATTTTTCCTATCAATCAATCAATGATTACATTATTTTTCAAGCGTCGATATGTTCCAAGTCTTCGGTTCATCATTTATACAACGTTATTCTTTGTATACAAAAACCGACGTACATGTTAAATATTTTCGTCTTAACAATTTACATAAAAATTTTCAAAGGTGTAATCTTGAAAATTCACAAGGTACAAGTTTGCTGTGTTGCTGAGAAGCCCCGGCGACTTTGTGAACTTTATGTCGGGTCATTGTAATTTTTTTTCCTAATTCTTATTATATATTATTATGATAGGTTTCGTTTCTAGTTGATTGTAGTAACTTTTTTTGTTTGTAGCTCTAAAAAAATTACAGAATTTTGAAAAAACTTAGCACCCGGATTTTCCGAAATTAAATACTTGATTCTTAAAAATAATCGTTTGTAGTTGATTGTGGTAAAGATTTTTTTGTTTCTTGTATTATTTTGGTATCTAGTTGATTGTAGTATTTTTTAAGTAGCTCCAAAAAAATTCGTAGCGATTTTTTCGTTTGTAGTAGTGATTTTTTCGTTTTTAGTAACTCCTGTTCGTTTGTAGTTAGTAGTTTAGTAGTTAAAACTTACTACAATCAGCTAAAAACGAAAACCTATAAGAATCAAGAAAAAAATATTAAATTTTACAATGTTGTTAGTTCACAAAACCCCCGCATAATCTCTCATGTATAATTTGTAACTTTGTATAAATAATACTCGTAATTATACGTACATAATATTATGGTGACAATATTTCCCATCACACTTGCAGGCTTTGGACTGTCATAATGGCAGCCCCGGATCTAAGGGGGGGCAAACCGGGGCACTTGCCCCGGGCGGCAGTTTCATGAGGGCGCCAAATCCTTGAGACAAGAATTCGAAATATCGAACAAATGAAGCCTCTTTTCCTACAATCTCATAGGTTTTTATCAAGTAATCGAATCTTAATATAATATTATGTTTGAAAAACTAACATTTCTATTTCCATACGCCCAGTTAGTTTTTGAACACATACTAAGTGATTTATGAACCCATCAAATTTTTGAAGGCGTGCGTAGTGCGTAGTGTCCGTGATTTTTCTGCCAGGAGAATCCCCGTCACATCTACGTCTACAAGTACAAGCCGAGCCGAACAAATTCAAACAGTCGAATCGAACGTCAAGTGACATTACAAACAGTTGGTTTTTGCCAGGAACTTGCCGTATTTACGAATTTATTGCACATTTATACCAAGAACATCTGCAAGCTGTGAGCGAAGCTTCAGCAAACTGAAAATAATTAAAATTTATTCTTATTCTAAGAATTAAAAATTATCTTCGTTCAACAATGAGTCAGGATCGTCTATCTGGCCTCGCGATCCTAGCCATTGAAAACAAAATTGCCTATGCGATGGACTTTGAGGAGCTAATAGATTATTTCGCAGAAAAGAAAGCACGCCATGTAAAGTTGTAGTCTTTCCTGGTTATATTATTTTTTCTGTGTTTCTGTTTTATGTCACAAATGAAAGTTATTAGTATTTTTTATGCTTAGAGCAGGCAAGAGAGCAGACGGGTCACCTGATGGTAAGTGATCACCACCGCCCATGGACATTAGCGACACCAGGGGCGTCATCAACGCGTTGCCAGCCAAGAAGATGACGATAGACCCGCTTCTTGAAGTACCCCATGTCATAGCTTAGAGGGAACACCGATGCAGGTAGTTTGTTCCACATTTTACACGTGCGAGGTAGAAAATGACGTGAGAACCGAACTGTGGACGAATGCCATGTATTCAGGTAGTGTTGGTGGAAACTGGTACGTGATGTGCGGTGACGAAAATTAACTGCAGGTATTAAGCCAAACAGTTCTTCAAAACATTCCGCATTATACAAACGGTAGAATATGCTGAGAGAGCCTACGTCTCTCCTCAACTCAAGCGATTCTAATCTGTCTGTAAGCTTGGGATCGTCGACAAGACGAAGAGCTCGCCGTTGAGTTCAGATGAACGGATCCACTTGGCCAGCTGGGGCTCCGGCCCAAAGGTGGGAGCAGTACTCCATGTGTGGTCGAATTTGCTCCTTATAGAGCATCAACCTGTGCTTAGGCGTGAAGTACTGCTTAGTTCTATTGAGCACTCCCAATTTCTTTGCGGCTAGTTTGGCCTTACTAACCGAAACTGAACTTTATTCGAAATGTCGACACCAATGCTTTTAGAAATGTTAAGAGGCATGTTCTGGAACTGTGGTGCTATGTCAAATGGGGTTTTTTTAGCGGTTAACGCGCAGACTTGTGCTTTCTTGGGGTTGAACTGGATTAAATTTAGTCTGCCCCATTCCGAGACCCGCTCCAGAGATGTCTCGACTTCAGACACGAGTTTTATCCTCTTCTCCTCAATCTGCACCCGAGAAAGATTTGGTCGGCCCGTATAACGGGCGTCACCGTTACTGTCATCAGCATAGCAATGAATATTCCCGATGTCCAGCATATCCTTAATATGGATGATGAACAGTGTGGCTGAAAGTACAGAGCCTTGTGGGACGCCAGCATTTATGGGCTTCGTACCCGAGCATGTTCCGTCAACGACGACATTGATGCTCCGCTCCGATAAAAAACTGGCAATCCATTTGCACAATTTCTCGGGTACTCCGTAGGAAGGCAACTTAGACAGTAATGCCTTATGCCACACCCTATCAAAATTCAAAGGCCTTTGCAACATCCAAACTTACAGCCAATGCTTCTCCCTTGCTCTCGATTGCTTGTGCCCAGCAATGAGTAAGGTATACTAAAAGATCGCCAGCTGATCTGCCGTGGCGGAAACCGTATTGACGGTCACTAATCAGCTGGTGATTAGAGCGCTGATTAGTGACCGTCAATACGGTTTTCGATAGTTATTAGATAATAAAAAGTTTAAATTTATTAAAGGATTATTATTTTAACAAATGGTCACAAAAATGCTATTCATTGGCAGTTTTAACAATTTTTCTCAAACACAAAAGGGAGGGGGCGCCACTATCAAGGATTTGCCCCGGTTCGAAAAAATCATAGATCCGGGGCTGCATAATGGACTGTGTTAACGGTGTTTTGCATTGGGTGTCCAACTTGATACATTTTTAGGGTTCCGAAGTAAAATCGGAACCCTTATAGTTTCGTCATGTCCGTCCGTCCGTCCATCTGTTCGAGGCATAGCGTCGAGATAGTGCTAGAAAGCTGTAATTTGGCATCGATATACATTAAGCATTTATTAGTTAAAACTCAAAAATCGTAAAATAAAATATTGAATAATATTTTTTTTCAAGGTACCTCCCCTGCAGGTGTAAGGATGATTTTTTTGTTGGTACTCCATAGTGTGGAGTATCGTTGAAAAGGTCTTTCAGAAATATTGTGGGTCTCCCAAGACTATATTTGGATTTAGGGGTTCGTTCGCGAAAGATGGTTCGTGATAATTATGGTTAGAGTCATGTGGGATGACCTGCTAAAGATCGAAGGTTAATGAGTAATAGTCATAGATGTAATTTAAAAATTTCATCTATGGTAATAGTCGATAAACTTACTATAATACATTAGAACCCTCCATTGCGCGTGGCCTGACACGCACAATTTTTAGGACAAAAATAATAACATGATGTAAAAATTTTCCAATCGATTCACTTACTGATTCTGCCGGTCTATTATGAACTCTTAATTCCAGCCAAGTTCCAGTGTAAACGTCAAATTCGTGTTACGAAAGCGGTCACATGACACTTCTTAGTCATTCACACGTAGTTTAAAGGCCGAGAAATGAATTGCCTGGAACATGAACGGTTTTATAAAAGTTCATAATAGGCCCCCTGAACAAACTACTTTTAGGTTTCATAAATACTAAGAATAACGATGTATACTAAATGTATAGTTATACGACTAACCACGTATGTTGTTAGGACTTAGGGTCTAACTTTCACAGGGCCATTACTCAAGGCAAGAGAAAATATAGCCGTAAATACATTTATAGACGTTTTGAAAACATGCAAGCCAGGTTATAAGGTGGCTGACCTAACTACCATCGCAGCGTGGTACCGTCGTCACTAAATATAGCTATCGGAAATAATATTATATTATCTTCACTCATATTATTAATATTATTACGTTACCCGCGGCTTCATCCGCGTGGTATTTAACATTATGATCCTATTTTTTTCTAAAACTATATTTTTCTTAAAGAAAGTAGCCTAAGTTATTCCTTGTTACATCAGCTATCTGTCAGTGAAAGTCTCGTCAAAATCGGTCCAGCCATTTCAGAGATTACCCCAAACAAACAGACAGATAGACAGACAAAAATTGTAAAAAAAATGTTGTTTTGGTGTATTTACTTACCGTGTATACATCCAAATGCACTTAGTAAAATTAGTTATTTTAACATGTAATATTAAAGACACTTCAATTTTATTTATTTGTATAGATTAAAGCTTGAGATTTTTTTCTCTTTGAATCTTATTTCAGGAACTGCCTATCGGAGTTTTTTTGTAAATTTTATCAACAGACCCTAGGGCCTGTCTATCTCGGGAATTAAAACTGGGACTGCGGAGCTAGAGTTATTAGGGCTTCGGGGTCGTCATAGAAGTAAAGCTTTCATAATTATTATTTATTATAGTAGTTTAAATAATACCTAAGTATTATAAACAAAATTCGTTTGCGACTGAGTTGAAATTAAGAAATAATTACGAAAGCTGACAACCACCTGATAAATACCTGAATAACCGATAAAATTAATTAAAGAGCTTCAGTGGATTTTTTCAGTCTCTCTATTAATTAATATTCTATTAATTAATCTATACTAATTAATCTATACTAATATTATAAAGAGGAAAGATTTGATTGTTTGTTTGCATTGAATAGGCTCCGAAACTGCCGAACCGATTTGAAAAATTTTTTCACTGTTGGGAAGCTACACTATCGCCGGGTGACACAGGCTGTATTATATTTTCAAAAAAATTAGGGATCCTTAATAAAACTCCAATAATGTAACCCAAGGTGTAAAAAATAAGAAAACCTGGGCTGTTACTCGTATCTTACGTATGTAAGCAGACGGTCACAGATGGAAGGCTCGTCAATATTATAATGAATTCTTTAGTGCTACCAGCGGGATGCAACCTTAGACTCTACACTTGCGACAAGCAGGCACACTTGCCTAGCTGACCAAGACTGGCTTAGTGGCTTAAGACTTGTTCACACTGAAATAATAAACGGTAACGAAAAAATAGTGTTAGTATTTCCTACCTACTTACGTACGTACGCAAGATGTGTTTCTTTTGATTTAATTATACTCGTAAATAAAATTTTAGAAGTGAAACTTCTATATAGACGGATTAGGATTTTTCTGTCACGTTATCAGGTTTTCAAATTGAACAAGTACATTAACATCGAGTAAAACTTCAAGTTAAAATTTTGTTGCGATTCGTTTTTCCACTCGTCCGTTGCGATTCGTTTTGTCACTTGTCCGTTGTAATTCGTTTTTCCACTCGTCCGTTGCTATTAGTTTTGTCACTTGCCCGTTGTGATTCATTTTTCCACTTGCCCTTTGTGATTAGTTTTTCCACTCGTCCGTTGTGATTCGTTTTTCCACTCGTCCGTTGCGATTAGTTTTGTCACTTGCCCGTTGTGATTCGTTTTTCCACTTGCCTTTTGCGATTGGTTTTTCCACTCGTCCGTTGTGATTCGTTTTTCAACTCGTCCGTTGTGATTCGTTTTGTCACTTGTCCGTTGTGATTCGTTTTTCCACTCGTCCGTTGCGATTCGTTTTGTCACTTGTCCGTTGCGATTCGTTTTTACACTCGTCCGTTGCGATTCGTTTTGTCACTTGTCCGTTGCGATTCATTTTTCCACTCGTCCGTTGCGATTCGTTTTGTCACTTGTCCGTTGCGATTCGTTTTTCCACTTGCCCTTTGTGATTCGTTTTTCCACTCGTGCGTTACGATTCGTTTTGTCACTTGTCCGTTGCGATTCGATTTTCCACTTGCCCTTTGTGATTCGTTTTTCCACTCGTGCGTTACGATTCGTTTTGTCACTTATCCGTTGTGATTCGTTTTTCCACTCGTCCGTTGCGATTCGTTTTTCCACTTGCCTGCTGCGCGAACCGCGTTCGTTGAAGTTTAACTTATCCAATGTGCCCCAGCACACTTTTAATTTTTTTTTCTAAATCGTATCGCCTGGCGGATGTCCATCTGCTAAAGCTACCATTGCATCTTTGTCCATTTACCATCACATGTGATTGCGGTCAATCTTTAACAGAAAACACGTAAAAAAATTAACATTGTAATCCACGGGTACGCTTCAACTCATTAATGGTCCATTACTGAACACGGTATCTTGAGGAGGCCTAGATCATACTCCAGCACGCTGCTCCAGTGCGTATTGGTGGAGGGGGTTTTAGTGGTCAACCCAAGTATCGGAAGGTTTCATACCAGCAGAAGGCCTCTGACGAAGGGACCGACGGCTTTACGTGCCCTTCGAAGCACGGAAACGCTTAAGAATTTTTTGCCACTAGCGGTCACCCATCCAACTACCGACCGCGCCCACTGTTGTTTAACTGTCGATCACTTATATTAGGATTGTCGCAAGCAAATTACAGCTTTGACGACCCGTGTGGCGCAATGGTTACCATGCCGGATCGCCGCGCCAAGGGTCCTGGGTTCGATTCCCAGCGAGGCGGAAATTTGAATGACGAGTTTGAATTTCTGTTCTTGGTCTGGGTGTGAATGTCCTTGTCTTGTGTGTTGTCCATGGCACCCACGACACAGGGAATCCTAGTGTGGGGCTATGAGTGTGAAGCGTTATTTATTTATTTTATTTTTTATTTTAGCTTTCTAGCGCTAAGGATCTCGGTGGTTTGCTTCAGACAGACCGGCGGACGAACGGATGGACGGACGGACAGACGCACAGACTGACAGACGGACGGACCGACGGATGGACATGACGAAACTATAAAAAGAAGGAGCTTCTCAATTCGACTATATTTTTATTTTTTATTTGTGTTATCTCATAACTTTTACTGGGTGTAATGATTTTGATGACTCTTTTTATATTTGAAAGCTGCTGCTTGTCATGTTGTCCCATTAAAATTTTTGAATTATCCCTAATTTTGAAGTCACCATAATAATCATATTTTATAAGAAGAATAATTTTAATTCGACTTTGTTGCTTGAACAAATAGGAAAATATAAATAAGTTTCGATATAACTTATTACCATCAGAATGACTTGAGTTTTGATAAATCTGGGAAAAATCTCAATGTAGGCATTATCCTTTCAAATTAAAAAAATATTTTTATTATGAATTGGTTGATAAATGAAGTTTGTAGTAACAAACACTAGAAAAAAAATTAACAAAAAAAAACCGTCTTCAAATGTAGTACATCCAATAAAAAAATAACCATCGAAATCAGTTGGCGTGATATTGAGTTATTCGTCCATTCGTCACGCACATACTTAATGCAAATTTAAGACTTATTCTTTTGGCATCGATACCATTGTCAGATCTCGCTCAAATTTAAGTGGAACCACACAACAAGCATCAGCTTTCGATTAAAAAAAGAATCATCAAAATCGGTTCACCCAGTCGAAAGCTGAGGTAACAAACATAAAAAAATACAGTCCAATTAAGAACCTCCTTCATTTCTCGATATCTGTCTAAAGAGCCTTTTATCTCAGTTTTCTAAAGTTTACATAACCCTGCGGTAAAATTCTCAAGGAGTTGTAATTGAAGGGTTTTGGTAATACAATACACTTTTCTCCCCAAGGTAGTTATTTTCCCCGTCTAGTACACACGACACCTCCATCCATTATCCTTGGAAGGTAATTACAGGCTTTCATTAAGCAGTCGAATACGTTTTCCATCAAAGTCTAAATGCAGTTTCTGTTAAGATTAATTCTTAGAACGAATGTGCTTCAAGCTCATTCCTCCATTTAATCATTTATGAAGCGCTCATAATTTTATGTGCGTTTGCTAAAGGAATATAGTGTGAGTTAATATAGTCTACATATAGACATAGTTTCTTTACTATGACTATCAGAATAACAGTGACCGTTGATCGTAAGTGGCTATAGGCAATGATATTTATATGTAAAAAAGAGGGCTATAGGTAGTAGGCAGTATTAAGACATCACCAAAGCGTTGCCAGTCAAGAAGGAGAGTTATCCGTTTGCGAGGAATCAGGAGTAACGAAGAGATCTGGGTTCGATTTCTGAGGGAAGTTTATGCGAGGGATACAATGTGTCATGTCATGTCAACAAGCGTCGTAAGATTTATTTCAATGTCTTATGTTGGTTCCAGTATTATTTTCAAAATTTATGAAATTATACAAGTTTTTTTTCGCAATAGCCGGCAGATGAGCTAATGATCCACCTGATGGTAAGTGGCTATCGCCGCCCATGGACATCAGCAACACCAAAGGCATCACTGATGCGTTGCCGGCCAAGAAATAGAGAAGAAAAAGAAAGAACTATACTTGTGTTGTAATTATTCAGACAACCTCAATATGAAATAAGATAAAACATTTTATAGAAAGATGCTTACCCTTTCTTTATTCAGTTTACTTCTACCCTTTCTTCATAAAGTGACACCCAAGCGACACAAAAGCTTGTTTTTAAGGCCTGTAATTCCGACCTTATCCCATCCAGATAATTTTTAGGAACTAACAACTCCAGAAACCATGAAAATTGCGACTAGTATAGGTTTGTGCGCAGACCTTTAGCAGTATGGACGCACCCTTATTTCAACCGGAGCCGTCAACATAATTCATTAGGTAACCCGTAACGCTTGCTGATTTATTATTGCACTGTAAGTTTATACCTTATTAGGTGTGTTCCTGATTACAATTCGCCGTGGTTCTAACAGCTTTATTTTGATGGTAAGAGTGTATAATATAAAAATCCGGTCAGTAGTTTTCGCGTGAAACATTTAGTGGTTCTAACAGCTTTATTTTGATGGTAAGAGTGTATAATATAAAAATCCGGTCAGTAGTTTTCGCGTGAAACATTTAGTGGTTCTAACAGCTTTATTTTGATGGTAAGAGTGTATAATATAAAAATCTGGTCAGTAGTTTTCGCGTGAAACATTTAGTGGTTCTAACAGCTTTATTTTGATGGTAAGAGTGTATAATATAAAAATCCGGTCAGTAGTTTTCGCGTGAAACATTTAGTGGTTCTAACAGCTTTATTTTGATGGTAAGAGTGTATAATATAAAAATCTGGTCAGTAGTTTTCGCGTGAAACATTTAGTGGTTCTAACAGCTTTATTTTGATGGTAAGAGTGTATAATATAAAAATCTGGTCAGTAGTTTTCGCGTGAAACATTTAGTGGTTCTAACAGCTTTATTTTGATGGTAAGAGTGTATAATATAAAAATCTGGTCAGTAGTTTTCGCGTGAAACATTTAGTGGTTCTAACAGCTTTATTTTGATGGTAAGAGTGTATAATATAAAAATCTGGTCAGTAGTTTTCGCGTGAAACATTTAGTGGTTCTAACAGCTTTATTTTGATGGTAAGAGTGTATAATATAAAAATCCGGTCAGTAGTTTTCGCGTGAAACATTTAATTAACAAACATCCTGACTTGGCTTGAGAGCCAGTTCTTTCTTTCTTTTCTTCGCTCTTTCTTGGCCGGCAATGCATCAGTGATGCTTTTGTGTTGCTGATGTCCATGGGCGACGATAGCCACTTACCATCAGGTGGATCGTCAGTTTGTTTGCTGGCTATTTCCATAAAAAAACATATTTCCTCACTCACAAACTTTTACATTTATAAAGATTGGGTATTGGGGATTTCTCTTGAATTATGATCCGGGGGCAAAAAAGAAAATTATAATATTATAATTATGACTGAAGTGGCAATGCTCGAAGGACCAATAATATAATTTTTAGGAAAGGTCCTTCAATTGGCAATGGCTAAAGGTACATAGGACACCCGCCAATTACGGATTGATGACCTGAAAAGGTGTTGTCTACTTGGAACCCTGCTTCGACCCCCTATCGGTGCAAGACTGGCTAGATTCAAAAGGCTCAGGTCTGGTCAGCTAGGGGAGGCTCCTGGACTTTTGAAGATAGATGAAGATAGATGAATCATCAAAGCATCTAAGCTTTGCAACGATAGTGTTATCTGAACCTCAATCATTATGCGGCGTATTCAAAACTTTCAAACCAAGATTATTTGCTTCGGTGAAGAAGTATCTCCCTACGTTGTGATGAAATCTGAGCACCTGAGAACATTCAATAAAAAACATGTGAATTATGGCCTAGCGTATGGATTATGGCTTTAAATTTCTAAATTTCTTGATTTGCTACGTTAAATATTAATAATTCTGAATATGCATGGCTCTTAGTACTTTATTAAAACATGGTTAGTTACCATTCTGATGGCTATCTAGGTTTTTCATCGCCCTAGGGTGTCTAGGTGAAGCTTTTGACCTTCACCTTCGCTTTTATAACCTTGACATTCAGTTATACTTGACCTTTATGAAAGTTATGAAACCACGATACAATGCTTTTATAGTTAAGTTTAACCCAGGCCTCTATATATACAGCGTTGCTTATGTTGAAAATGTAACTTGAAATAATGTATTTAATATTTTATGGAATAATGATTATTGGTTATTACATTAAATAAGTTACCTATCTTCGTTAGGTATAATATTTTGTTAAAAATGTAGAGCTGGAACTGAGAGTAACACAAAAGCTTGCTTTATAATTACTTGTGTTAATTATCAGTATATATGTATATGGGAGGTTACATATAATTAAGTATGTATGATTTTGAAATACATCGTGTGTTTAATTCAGAACCGTTTGAATTCCAAATTCCTGTGTATTGTCTTTCTTTAGCAAGGAAAGCAGACTCGATATTCGTAGGGAGTTTTATATTTTTTCTACACAGATTATAGGTTCAAAATACAGGTTATAGACACAGCCTTCAACCTACGGAACTCAAGCCTGTACAGGGACTATTCCTCCAATCCTACACTACTCCACTCCAGTCTAAATGGAACCTCTGCGAAGGTCGGTCGCGTCTCTCTGAGTGAAAACATTCAAAAAACATCGCACTCTTCAAAAACAATATACAAGTGTTTGATAAACTTTCAAAGTGGATAAAGTGTTTCTGTCGTAACATTGTTTTGTGAACGGATTGACGAACAACGATTTTGTTTGTTTAAAGCTTTTTATTTTGAATTGTTTTATTGTTCTGTGTTAGCTTTCTCTGCGAATCGGAATCAATTTTACAGATTGCATTGTAGGTGATTGCGATAATTTGCCTAGGTTTGTGTACTTACGTATGAAAACTGTGCAATTATGTTTTTGACATGCAAGTTAAATTTTAATATAGGGGTTATATTTAAAAAAATCTGTTAGTGCAAAAAAGTTATCATAGAGAAAATTGCATACAGAGTTCTTTGATAGGTACATATACCTATATAGGAAGCCTGCCAAATAGATAATTCGAAGAGCAAAAGTATAAAAAAATAGAATATGTATTTTATATAACAGACGAAAAGACGATCCACCTGTGATGGTAAGTAGTCACCGACCACCATCACCCATGTATGATGTAATACCATAGAAATTATCGATAAGTTGCCGGCTAAAGAAAAGCGGGTTATCCATAACATTTCAATTAGTAGATACAATCATTCGCGGATCCAACATATCAAATATACTATACTAGGAAATCGCCCTCGCTTCGCTTCGGGAAAAATAGTAAAAAAATATAATATAGCGTATGTCACCCGGGGATAGTGTAGCTTCCCAACAGTGAAAGAATTTTTCAAATCGGTTCGGTAGTTTCAGAGCCTATTCAATGCAAACGAACAATCAAATCTTTCCTCTTTATAATATTAGTATAGATAAACTTTATTCATTCACTAACACTATTTATTGTAACTATAATAATTATAGCTATGGGTATAATTATTATCAGAATAGAACCTCTATACAGACTTATACCTGTTAAATATCCCAGAGGTACAATTCTTTCCCGAAAAAATAAGTGGTCTATGTAGGAGATAATCCCCAGGTGCTAAATTACAATCAAATGGTTTTGTGGGTTTTCGTGTTTCATCAGGGTTTTAAACATTTTGCGAATACCTATCGACTTTATGATGGTTGCCGTGTTATTTAGTACCCTGCTTCCAGAAGGTCTAAGTCCCAGATTTGATTTTTGGGCATGTATTTTTGAGGCAGATTTGTTTTCGGTCGAGGATATTTGTTTCATCCGTATCTACCTACTTTTATATGTATCCGTGTCTGCTGTAACTCAGGGAATCAACTGTAAGTGTGTTTATTTTGATATTATATATTTATTTATTTACCTGTTAATTAATCGTACCAACCCTGATTTGCTTCGAGGAAAACAGGAATAAGTTCTTAGCAGTGGCGGCCTTAGGGGATGGCGAACGGGGCCACCGCCCGGGGCCTCGCGCTTGCAGGGGCCTCGCGCTATCATCCGAGTTCAAAAAAACTTTGTAGGCCAAAACAAAAATATAATTGCATAACTACGAACGGAATACTATGATATACAGTCTTCGATCAGGTGTATTATAGATCGATGTATACAGCAAAATAACAATAAAAATACATAACAATGTTTATTTTTTATTATTTGTGTGTATATATAATAAAACCGAAACCTTTTTACAATATGCACCTAAGTCGTACCTCTAGTATTCATTTTAGTTTATCTCTGGTTTTCTGTCGTGATCGTAATAGGTTTTTTGTGAATCTTACGTATTAAAATTACAAAAGCGTGTTTAATGTATGTGCGCATCAAAAGTAACAAAATGATTATTTACGTGATCGTGATTCTGGAAGAAAATTTAAATAGGGCAGTTCGTAAAGAAAACTAGCTCTCAAAGGAAAAGGGTAAATTTGAACGAACGAGTTCAAGGTCAAATTAAAGGTGTTAAAAAAACTGAATAATTATTATTAATTACTACTGAAATTCTAAGTGGACAGACTGTGGGCGACTACAAGTATTAAAAACGGTATCTTGAAAATACTTTGTGTAGTTTGTATTGAAATTTTGACAACTCATATTATATTCAAAATGCATATATTTAGTCTGACTACGTTTTGCGGGGTCCCTCCCAATTTTATGCGTAAAATAAAATTATTCAACCTAATAGTCCAGTCAAGGTATGACTCAAAAGAGGGTATAGAGTGCGTGAGCGGGAACCTAAGCGATTTCTTCAGAAACTTATTCAGGGTTCTTTGGGAGATACATAATAAAAGTCCTGGCGTCTAGGAGGCGAGCCGGAGGGAGGGGGAAGGGGACAAAGGTCCCGATTTTAGGTTTTTCGGCAATATCTCAAAAATGGTGCATTGTAGCAAAAAATGTTCTAGATGAAATGAAAGCTTATAACATTTTCTATAACTTTATTCTGTATAATTTTTCCATATCCTCAACCGTTTTTGAACTACACGCTCCAGTAAAAAAAAATTGTAAATGTAGAAATGTAGAAATTAAAGTTATTCAGCGTGATGACCATTATCTGATGCGAAAATTATCTTAAAATTTATTATAACCTAAGCTGGGAGTACCTCCAAGTGTTGAAGGCTGTAACAATAAGAAATTGCGTTTTTTATAACATTGGAGAACTGAACAGAGACGGGAAAACAATCATGATATTGACGAAGCTGAATAACTTTAATCTCTACATTTCTAGAGCGTGTAGTTCAATAACGGTTGGGATGACGCGTTCTTTTTTCAAATTCTAGAAGGCGATTTACACACTTGCCATAGAGTAACTTTGTTAAGACACTTGCCGAACCACGACAAACAGTCAACGACTCCAAATCTTTAACTCTTCCAAATGTTTGATTTAATTTAAATTGAATTCACTGATTAATGTAATACACAAAATTTGTTATTTACCAGAGTAGGTACTATAGTCATTCTTATCGGGCTTATTTATTTGTCCATTAACACGCTTACGGCTTGCCAAGTGTGTAAGCCCGCCTCATGATTTTTTCATTCAAAAATGGCGGGAACATTACACAATAATTGAAATAAATTCGTTTTAGATGATTTAAGTTCATATTTTGTATTCTTACTGATGATAAGTAATACCATTTTCTTTTTTCTTTTTTTACGTGCAATTATTGTGACAGGTTCTTATCACGCAAGACGGCATTTTTTCAGTTTGTTACTAAACAATTTTGGCATGCGGCTGCAATGAGCGGAGGTGAGTGACAAGCGAGTGAGTGAATGAAGTAAGCCACCTGGCTGCAATGCATTTCCCCGAATCGATGTTCAGGGTGTCTGTTCTATACGAAGTAATAGTACTTCAATGGTTTACAGTAATTTTTTCGCACTCAGAAGTGAATTTTCTTTTTTCTGATGTTTATGAACGAATATTCACTATCGCCAGTTAAGATATTTTTCGCAAATACATAATTTCCCCGCTTGGCTGAGTATACATATATAACCTACCTTTAATTATTAACCCAATTAATAATATCTCAAAAGAAAACAGCTTGAACATGACCTGCGTGAATCCGCGTTTTAATATCTGAAAAATGTTGATCGGGAAACCTTTAAAAACCTAACACAGACTAAAAGTGACATATTGCAATCCAAGTAGTAATGTGGGCGAATATCGCGGCATTAGGTACTCGTGGCGTTCACCCATGCTTGGAATGCACTGCCCGCTTTCTATCAGGTGATGGAGTCATTGTGGTTGGCCAAAATAAAAAATTCTCAAATCAAATCTAAACACACATATTTTACGGAACGGACAAGGGCCTCGCAAGGATCTGCCGCCCTGGGCCTCGCAATGACTAAGGCCGCCACTGGTTCTTAGGACCCATATTCGCAAAAATGTTTTGACCGAATTATTTAAGCATTGGATGGGATTGTTCAAATTAAAATTTCAATTTTATTTGTAAACTGTTTTAAAGAACAAACACTGCAATACATCAATGAAAACCAATATGAGATTCAAAAAATTCATCTCTATCATTGAAGTATTACTTATTACTAGCGTATAGAAGCAACACCGCGAACACCATGTATGTTCCAATGCATTGGCGCCACGTCAATCTTGGCTTCAATCTTCAATTCAATGGATTCGTTCGATTTTGAAAGGAGAGCGGGGGTTCAATTTTGAAAATGGAACCAGCCGGGCGGGATACACATTTTGTTCGAGATGTCTGTTCTATGCAATGATATTATATATTAAAAAGAGGGTTCTATGCATATGGCATTATACTTCAATAGTTTCTATCTAAATTTTAAAGTCTATCGAAAATTTATAACCTCGCGTGAACTTTATAAATCTTCTCCGTAAACACGCAAAAGCTAGGTGTACCTAATTAGTACACAATAAAATAACAAAACCATTTTCGACAACAAAGACTCATAAAGAAACATGGTTGTAAGTTTGTAGATACGAATAAATAAACCAAGTAGGTTGATAAGCGAGAAGTGAGTCTCGATACCAATGAA
This sequence comes from Thymelicus lineola, assembly GCA_963932265.1. Taxonomy (NCBI): domain Eukaryota; kingdom Metazoa; phylum Arthropoda; class Insecta; order Lepidoptera; family Hesperiidae; genus Thymelicus; species Thymelicus lineola. The sequence continues at coordinate 8,319,331 of OZ010704.1, forward strand.
ATAAATAACTCAGATTAAACTACAAAAAGAAGAAAAGCAACAAAATAAAAAAGTTCCAGTGATTATTGCTGTAATAATACAAAATAAGTTCTCTATTGTACGACTTTAGATGGACTGGAGACGTTTATAGTCAACGATTTATAGTAATTGTATAAATGCTTCGCGACGATTTTTTAATTGGATAAATGACTCTCGTAATCTTGTTGACTGAAATGTATTTTACAAGTTTCTTCTTTTATGGATACTGTTAAGATGATGTTTAATTTTATTGTGACAAAATTATTCAATGGAATTTTGCCTGCATTTTCTAAGATATTATTATAAACAATGCCAAAGTTATATTATGTAGGTACATAAATGACAAAATGTGTAGCTCAGTTAGCGTTGTTCGTGACTCAATGGTCCTGAGTTTGATTCCCCAGAGAGATAGCATTTCCGACTTCCATTTCCTGACAAATTCCACAAGCGGTGTTAAGGAATTTTCTTCCGGATTAAATATGATATACATTACTACCTTGTTATTGTTTTTTAACAGAATTCAAAAAGGAAGGAGGTTCTATGTTCTGTTTTATATTTTTTTATGTTCGTTCATTTCGATATCTCCGCCAACTGTGGGCCGATTTCAAAAATTTTTCTTCTGTTCGGTAGGATATACTTCCAATTTGGTCCCATTGTCACCAAGTCAGGATCTCATGATGGGATCCCAGGGAAATCGAGGGCAATCATTAAATTTTATACGCATTTATTATGTTTTTCATATACATATTTTCTAAAGCTGTTCAAGTATTTGCTTCTGATAATATCGTATCATGTAGATAAGCTGATGATGGAAGACACAACTCCTCAACGATTGAAAGAAAGTTGGATTTGAAAGAAAATTTTCAAAATTATACGTACATGTGGACCGATAGTTGTATCAAGGTTGAATTTTGGGAAAAAACAAAAATTGAAAAATAAAAACTTTTTAATAAAAAGTCGGACTACCTTCAAACTTCAAAAGTGAAGAATAATTTAATGTAAACTAAACTTCCGACTTATCCATTTACGTAAAGTATTATTTTATACGGTATTAATTATTATTATATTTATTAGTATTGTATGTATTACAAAAAAAGAAAGCAAAGCAACAACCCATAATTGTCCCACTGCTGGGCTCGAGGTCTCCTCTTACAATGTGTATAATGTATATGTAATGTGTATAATGTATATTTATTATGTATAATGATATATTTATTATTATTTATTATAATAATATAATATGTATTGTATATGATATGTATATTATTATAGTATTATCATACGATGTATATGGTACCTATTTATTTGTTTCTAATTATTATAGGAAATTTTAAAATCGTTATATTATCTTGTTATCCCCCAATGACAGTTCAGTATTGCCACCTACCGCAATTTCTCACCATCACCCTGGGTTGACTGGTAGAGAATGCCTCAAGGCATTAAGTCCGCCCTTTGTAAAAACCTGTTTTAGGTCTTGCAAAAAAGATTAAATAAATAAATAAATAAATAATAAATAAATGTGAGGGGAACAGGCCATAGTCTACCACGCTGGCCAAGTGCGGATTGGTAGACTTCACACACCTTTGAGAACTTTATGGAGAACTCTCTGATGTGCAGGTTTCCTCACGATGTTTTCCTTCACCGAAGCAAGTGATAATTAACTTCAAATACGCACATAATATTTGAAAATTAGAGGATTAAAATTTTTTGTAGTTTGAATCGCTTGGATTTGATTGTGAATTCATCGACATGTATCTGTACATGTATGATTATTTATTGCAAGGTTATAATTACAATAATATTCCTGAACTCTTAAACATCAAGAAAATAGTTTTTAAGAAGCATAAAAATAGTCTACAATTTTGTCGTACGATTTGTCGTAACACGTACGTAGTATTGTCGTGTCGTGTCGTCACATGTGACCAGCGAATATTGTCCCGTCCCATACACAAATTAGTTACGCTTCTATTGTGTACTTGAGATTGAAATTATAAGGGATTTCTGATGACTCCACATCTTTGGGGAAATTTTATTCTTTGTAATGCATTGCGAGGGTTACTACTTTGTTCGTCTATTTAATAATTAATAATTTATAATCAATTATTGATTTATAATTAATGAAACTTTAACATAATAATATAACTCTGACTGGTCGATATCTGTACATAAAAGATATTTGTGATAATCTAAAATTTTAACAAAAAAATAACCGACTTCAAATTTAAGACTTATATGCTTTTGACATGGATGCCATTGTCAGATCTCGCTCAAATTTTTGTGGGACTATACGACAAGCACCAGCTTTCGATTAAAAAAAGAATTATCAAAATCACCCAGTTCAAAGTTCCGAGGTAACAAACATAAAAAAAAACAGTCAAATTGAGAACCTCCTTTTTTGAAGTCGGTTAAAAAACGATTAAGTAGTCTTTTATTTACAATTACTTAGAATTTTCCTCTGTTTGTCTGTGAATTTGTCCTAGTAAATCTAAGTATGATTTGGATGCGGTTTTCACTTATGTTTACTTCTTTCTACTGTAGTTAGTCTTGGGTAACATTTAGGTGATTTCGGTTTAAAGAATAGGGATGTTGACACTAATTATAAATTAATATAAATTTATGTCTAAAATATTAGTGGTAACATTTAAAGGCCTAAAATATGATTCTTTTATTAAAATCAATCACAATAAATTAAATATCATTAATTTAAAATGTTAAAAATTGTACTCACTGTCACGTGACCTCAAACGCCATTTTGAGAATATGACGTCATTGGAACAATTTTATATGGAAATTCAACAAACTTAGTAGACAGATAGTATTGAATATCGTTTAGTGACGTCACGTGACGTTTTTGGTGGGAAATTTGATAGTGATTTTTATTTATCAATTTTTGTTTTTATAATGAAGATTATTATTTTTTATATATTTTTTTCGTGAATATTGAGGTTCTATCTATAACATAAAATTGAATCCTAAAATTAGTCAACATCCCTATTCCTTCTAATTCTATGTGATATTTTTTTAGTCAGAGTAGGATTTCCATATCAAGGCGAGTTTTATTTATATTTATTATACTTATTATTATCTATTTCTAGTCCTTAACATTTGTATTTTGTACCTACTAAGTTTCTAGTAAAATCTAGAGACGTAGTACGTAGTTAATAGACAAAATAGGTAGGTAACTGCCTTGTCTACTTCCAATTAGTTAATCATATGGTTCCTAATTAGAGTATGATCTAGGTAATAGGCCTAATTAGTTCGTTAACCTATTCAGTAATAAAGTCGAATAAATTACGCAATTTAGGACATTAGGACCAGGTATCTATGTGTACGAGTATAACTGCTTAAAGTCCGGAGTCACTTTTTTAGACGAGTCCTAAACAAACTTACTAATAATTAGGGTCTAATTATCGTAACTTGTAATTGTACTAATATGTAAAAATAAGGCGGGCATGACAAGCAAAATAAAAACAATTTACTCATTTTAACATTTACTTAATAAAAAAAAACAAATTCCATAAAATTAATTTTTAAACTAACTAAAAGTAGTGTGAATAATGTTATAAAGAACTGACTAGGTATACCTATATGTATCATCTTTAGTTATTAAAATCCAAAAGCTATAATAATATGTACACTGTATACAGGGTAAATTTTTCAAGTGTGCGTGGATGGCTAAATTCTAAGCTATGAGGAATATCGAAAAATGGTCAAAGGAGTCTCGGAGCCGATTTTGTTAAAAACTAAAACTGCATCATTAGATTTTAGAAAATTTATTACAATATTCCTGGCCAGGAATCGAACCCATTGATTTTGAAAAAAATAACTCATCCTGTACCATTCGATAATGTCACTAACAAGGATTAAATTTTGTTTTTGTTTTCGGTTTTTTTTTGTTTTTGTTTTATTGTTACTAGCGAGTAACACGAAGTTCGTCAATCAAAAACATGTCTATTGCAATTAAGGGAGAAATATAGGAGCTACTACGTTAATTGAAGGCTGGTTCTTCGTGATTTAAATGCTGAGATAGCGATAGCATGCATGGACTAGCATGCGATCTGGGCTCATGCGATGAAGAGCAATAAGGTTATTTGACGTTGGACCGCACTAAGGCCGATACATTTAATGTCAATTAGTTATGGACTTCTTACGACTAAATAAACGAACCTTTCTGAGTTGGGGTGTTAATATTATAAAGAGTAAAATTTTGATCTTTTGTTTGTTTGTCATGGATAAACTCAAAAACTAATGGACTGATTCCAAAAATTCATTTACCAATAAGATGCTCTGCGGACAATAGATTCTATAGTTTCCGAGTAAACAGGCTATACCTATTTTATTTCAAAAAAATAGGGATATGTTGTAAATACGAAAACCAAAGCAAAGCGAGGGTAGTTACTAGTATACATAATATTGAATTTCGGTTAATACTTTTTTGTAGCTAGTATCTACGATTTTATACGGACGAATGTGATATTATGTGCTCTAAATTGGATCATAATTGTTTTTGACGCAATTCTTTGAATGGTTACTTTGCTTGTAGAGCTTCACAAATAAGTAGGCAGTGTAACAATTCATTTAGTCTTCTTTTAAAAAATCTCAATCTTACGAACTATTTCATTATGATTCTTTATCACTACTTAGGGATCATACCAAAACCACGTAACCCATTTTTTCCAACTTTTTACCCCCCTCCCCCCCTTCGTGACCATCCGTAGTATATGAGAAGACCCCCCCCTAGTTTTCACGTGGTAATTGATAAATACGGTTTTCAATACCTTTTTGCAAAAACAGAGTTAAAAAATAATAATTTTGCTTATACATATTTGACGACTTTGTTTCGCAATGGTTGCTAAAATATTGACTACGTGACAAAAACCTAAACCCCCCCTCCCCTCTGTGACCAATCGTGGTGTTTTGAAGACCCCCCTCCCCCCCCTAAATGAGGCACGTGGTTTTGGTATGTTCCCTTACAATCATGTGGGATTGTTGTCAAGCATTTACTTTTTTATGTAAAAATACCTTATTTAAGTATATGTATCACGTGTCGTATCAACATGCTCCGCTAGGAATCGAACCTTTTAACTAGTTCTATAGTATATTAGTTCATTGAGTTCTATAGGCAAGCGTATAGGGTTTATAAAATTATTTTTGCCTCAAATATTTCAATCTCTTGTCGTATAAACTCTAATTAAATATGAGTTCAATTCCAGTTCAAATATATTTCTGTTTCTGATAAATAATATTCTTTAATAAAAAGTAATTGCGGTAAATACGTAATCGAATTTGTTTCCGGTCTTAACCAATTACCATGTAACCATAAAGTAAGAACGTATATCAGATTGTCTATGGATTTGCATAGATAAATCTCACTACCAGTTCGATGGGAACAGCTTTTAATTCTGACGCAAATGAATGGTTTCTGACACTGATTAATTATTAGATTAATTGCAATTTCAAATGTAAGTTGTCGAGATAAACAGGCCTATGTATCAATTTAGAATCTACATAGATAGAACTAATTGTAAATTGTATTGATATTATTGTACCAATATAAAAAGCTTAATGTAGGTACTCTATGGCAAAGAAAGAAAGAAAGAAAGAAAGAAAGAAAATATTTATTTTGCTAAGCCCTGCAACAAGTTACAAAATTTACACTAAATAAACCATTTACAAAATATTATAAGTTATGAAGTCGATATAACCAGCTGCAGCAACGCTCAACAAAAAAGGTACGCACTCAGCATACGCCGCGAAAGAATACGTTGAGAATTCTATTTTTCAATATCTCTGCACTGCACGTAACCACCTAACAAGAAGTTTTTTGCCCATCCATTTGCGGGATCGAATTTGTAGGATTTTTGCTCCTTTATCACATTCCAACAGATATACCTACGTCTATTTACAAATAACCCTGTGGATTATGAAAACATTCAGTTAACACAATAATTAATTGTTTATTTTGTAACCTCCAACATTGTTGACAGATGAATCTCTTAAGATTAATTGATAACTTCGAAATGATATAAAAGTGATATACATACCTACAGAAATCGGAAAAATAAGCAATAAAATGTGAGAGTTGTGCAAATAACAATAATGTGACGTTGCGGCCATTTTGTGATTATCGTGTAGACAAGATGGCGTCGAACACTGTCTTCCGATTCCTCATTCTGTTGACGGCGCTGGTGTGGATACTCGACGCTGATGGCAACTCTACGAGGAAGCGAAGGGAACCTTGGACTAATGGCAGTTGGTTGTAAGTAGACTTTGAATTTTGTTTAATAATAGCTTATAATGCTACCAAATATACTTACCGAATTAGCACCATCGATAGGTAATAAAGGTAATCCTAGAGGTAAGTAGTTGGTAGCTGAATATTATGTCCGCTTATGTGTTTTCGAAGGCATTTAAGGCAGTTTAAGTTGTATCCTTAGATAGTACAGTGAAACCTGGTTAATTGGGATCTCAAGGGACCAAGACATATGTACCAATTATTGAGGGTTTCCAATAATCCAGTTTTTCAATTAAGCAGGTTTAAAATTATAGTTGTCTCAATTACAGAGGCCCCCGCTTACAGAGGTCGAAATGTGCAGTTATTCCATTTTCAGAGGTTGAAATGTTAATAAAAATGCGTACTTTTGGTATTATGAATTTAATGTAGATATGAATGTGACCTGTCAAAACATGGAAACATGTCAAAACGTGTTAAAACCTGATTAATTTGTCTCACTTATACAGGTATTTGAGCTACAGAGTCTCAATTATAGAGGTAAACATCGAAAAAGTCTTAGAATTCAAACCTCATTTAACCAGGTTCAAAAAATCCCATTAACAGAGGTAATTTAATAAAAAAGGACCGGGACCTCATTGCAACTATCAATAATAGAGGTTTCTCACTTATCCAGGTCCCACTTAACCAGGTTTCACTGTATAATATTAGCCATTTGGATTACAGATGGAAAAAGGTTGACCACAAACCACAGCTTGTTGGAGTAATATTGAGTCTCCTCGATGATGATAAACTCACTATCACAGACTTAAAAAAAGAACCAGACGGATTGTCAGCAACAAATTCAATGAAGCTGCACCCTTAGTAATACCAACTTCTCTATTCGTACAAGTATCACACGCAAACATTGACACCATGCTGTTATTAATCGGCCGCCATTACCGCGTCGTCGCTGCGGACCGCACTAAAAATTACGCACACATGGTAAGCGGGCGGCGTCACTCTCGATAAGACAAGGTGACGTCTTCTTGGTTCGTTTCGTTCTTTTTTCTAGTCTGTGCCCACTATGTTTTGTTATGGGAACAGTAGACAAACGTGGAGACGAACCACCTGATGGTATATGGTCATCATGGCTGACAGACATCAGCAACTCCAATCAAAAGCATAAAAAAGAACATAAAAGAAAGAAAGAAGTCGCCTAGTTACATTAAAAGTACTCGTATGAGTATGTGCCGATAAAGTGTCAAAAGCGAATGCGAAGTTTCATATCGATCAAAATGTAGGCTAGATTTTATTAGGTAGGTACAAGTCTAGACTGAGAGCTCAAGTATTAACGCCAGTAATATAAAAGCCTGGCCGGATTCCTGAGGGATTCAGATCGTATTGAATTGAATTTTTGATACTTTGCAGATCACTTTATTAGTTTTTGAATATAATTATAATTAACAGTTTTTGTGGTTTCTGGATTAGTTTAAAATTTTCATTCAGAAATAATGTAATATGTATTGTGTTTTGTAAACTAATTAGGTACATACTCTCAAGCCAGAGATCATAATTCATCATATTAAACCTTAATTTATACTCAGTAATTTTTTTTTTCGTTTTCATGTTTTGCTTATCATCTATACATTGTATAATATTGTATTATAAAATGAAGTCCCTCGACCGCGTGTGTCTGTCTGTACGAAGGCGATAATCTCAAGAACTACCGAACGGATTTATGTACGGTTTTCACCAATACATAGTGTGGTTCCTGAGGAAGAAGAGCCTTTGCACACGGCATATTTTTACCGGAATTCGCGCGTATACGTGCTGCAAATGCGTACGAAAAAGGAAACGCCTCTTTCGCCTCGCCATTGACAGCGCGGAAAATTGTCCACTCTGCAAAAATACGCCGCGTGCAGAAGCTCTTTTGCAGCCTTTCCACCAAGCGAAATTAAGGGAGGGTAGGGAAAATAAAACGAGGCAAGGTGAGGGTACTTTAAAAATATCTATGTCGTTGTCACAGCAACTTCCGGACAGAAAAACAAAAACGGCATGGTTTTTGACGTGGATGGGCGTGGTAGCTTGTAAATACAGGAATTACGTACTTAATCCAGCACGGTATTTTTCTTCCTTAGTCAGATACAAGGCGTATCTGTTATTCATCTGTGGTTGTTGTTTGGTGTCTGTTTTCACTGTACTGTATTGTCTGTGGTCAGCACTCAGCACAAACTGTCTTGCAAGATGTACTCTGATATATTGCTGATAGCTGAAGGTCTAACGCCATACAACCAGAACTGATAGGAGAGCCGACTGATGTTGCTGATCACGAAGGTCATGCTTATGTTTTCCTGGAAGATAAATTAATTAAATAAATAAATAATATAAAACTTCACCGGTCATAGATTCTGTGTTTTATGTGTGTTATGGATAGCAAACAAGCTTGCAATGACACATATTAAGTCGTCGTAGCAATAAAGAATAAATAAATAAAATAATAATTAAGCTTATAAATAAAAATCGAATTCGAAACAATTGCTATTTATTGTTATCAGGCATTTGATATTTGGTTCATGGCGCAATTTGTTAATCATTTTATCTGGTGAAAAGTCACACATATAGACAGAAATATTTTTTTAAGATTAAAATTAATTAGTAATAGTGTGTGTGTGTGTGTATGTCTCTGTGTGTGTGTGTGTGTGTGTGTGTGTGTGTGTGTGTGCGCGTGGTTTTTTATTAATTTAAAGCTGTCGTGATCAAGATGGTTCTTGGCTACAATTTATGAAGATTTGTTCAGGCGTTTTAAGCTTTGTTTTGGTGAAATAAAAGTGTTGAGGGTTTTTTAAATTTATATTTATTTATAGCCTAAGAGCTACTGAACCATTTGACTAACCCACTTCCCACAAAGCTAGAAATTTATTAAATGATATTTTATTACCAGTCAATTAAGAAAGTACCGTTCTGGCAGGCATCTCGCGGTTGCGTCATCATCTCTTAAATTTTTGAAAATGCAAAAAATAATTATTTTTTATCCCACTCGCACAGGGCTACAATTTTGATATGTTGTAATTTACATATGTTTAAGTGTAAAAAAAAATTGCCAACCCATTTTGAGGGTTGCAAGTGTGTGCCAGAACAGAGCAAAGTTGTCATCGGGAGAGCAATTCATAACCTACTTGCACAAGGCTCAAATTTTCAGGGAACATTCTTTCAATTGTTTAAACACTATATGTAAACAGCCAGAACATTCTAGCGGTTGCAAGTATCTGCCAGAAGAGTTTTAATAATGATCATGACGCTCGATGGAAGTACGAGCGTAACAGACTTGTATGGGTTTCAGTGTCAGAAAGAAAAGATATGATATAATATATTTTGAATATAATATGATGAAGGATCACTGTAATAAAAGATGAACAGATTTTTAAGTAAAGTATTTTTTTTTATTATTCTTAACAAATATTTATTATTCATAATTATTGTTCAAATCGTAATCAGAATCAGAATTCAGTCGGCCGGCGCCGGCGGCGGAGCAGTGAACGATCCGTACCTACACAATATTATATTCATTCCAAACTAACAACTGACTCGGTAAGTGAGCGACGTCGAATGTGCGTGTCGAAACACTATTAGATTAGTTCCTAATTTAGTAGTCTTTATACGAATACATAGATTACCCCCAATAGATACTGCATACAAGGCAACTGACGCGCGGCAACATGGACTTGCTTTTGCTTGTTCTAAAAAGCTATGCTAGCATTCACGACATTAGTATCGACCAAGACCTTCGACCCGTAGACACGCGGATCTTTCAAAATTTTCTTAATTTCAAAAAAGTATTCGCCGATGAAACCATGGCTTCTTGTAGTGTGAAATGGTGTGAAAAATCAGTTCGAAAAAACAGTTACCAAAAAGATGGCATAACATTTCATAAGTTACTAATTCATATTTATTTTACTAATTTTCTTTAAATGAAGCAGAGTTCAACTTAAGCTGGTTTTCGGAGTGACGTTTTGTGAAAATTTCATTCCTAATTCAAAATAATTATCTTGTTTCTGACTAAAGACAATACTAGGGAAGTGAATTTTTCATTTTAAAGACGTATCGATATTCATTTTGAGGATATTTCTATGAAATCGATAATTACTAACAATGGTTACAAGTGGGACAAAGGTTACTGAAGTCAAGGATAACATTATTTATTACACTTTATTATACATTTATTACACACTTTTCAGATGACAGTTTCCACTATACGAAAAATCATCGAAAGTTGATGGATTTAGTTGAACCATCGTTATACTTGCCAGTTTTGGTTTTATATTTTGTTATATTATTTTTATAAAATATTGTTTTTAAGTTCGTGAAGCTAAGAGTAGTCCTACGACGAACTGTTATGTTATTATTTTACTGTATTTAGCAGCAAATAGCATTGTATATTTAATTTCTCTAATCGGACATTGTACGTAAACACTGTTAATATTATATTATTAAATATCGATATTTTCATTGTATCGTCATTTATTATAAATGTTCTGAATTTAATTAATGATAATCATAAACATCGATCGTACAATTTATCGATCATGCATACTCAAACACTATGGGCGGGTTGAGTTTGAAAAAATCCAAGTTTGAATTTTAAATATCCAATCACAGCGCATCTGTTTCATACCCCGGCAAACCGTACCTTCCGCCAAATTGTGACTTTGAAGTCTAAGAAATATTCGCAAATGCGGTATCTATTGGGGGTAATCTATGTTAGAATATGAACATTAGTATATTACTAATATTCAGTCGAATGTGTACATTAGTAGTCATAGATTATTCGAATAGTGAGATCATTCGCATTCGCGCATCGCTATGACTTATTATGGCCATTGCCAACTGCGTTTTAAATAATTTGCTGGTCCCCGCCCGGTTCCATCTTTCTATTTGGTTAGCAAACTTACATTGTCTTTTTATCTTTATTTGTAATTTAAAAATAAGGCAGACACGAAATGAATAAAAAATTAAAGTTGACTAATAATTTATTCCCAGAACTGATTTCTGTTCACCATCAATTAAATATTTTGAGGTAATTCAAATGCATATTTTATTAAAAGTAGTGCTAAGGTTGTTTCATAATAAGTCTTGTCTGAAAATTCAGAGAAAAAATTAGAGTAGACGTATTCTCTCTTTCTCACATTAGAACCCATACAAGTCTGTTGCACTCCCACGCCAGTCGAGCGTCATTACTTTATACTCTTCTGGCAGATACTTGCAACCGCTAGAATGTTCTGGCTGTTTACATATAGTGTTTAAACAATTGAAAGAATGTTCCCTGAAAATTTGAGCCTTGTGCAAGTAGGTTATGAATTGCTCTCCCGATGACAACTTTGCTCTGTTCTGGCACACACTTGCAACCCTCAAAATGGGTTGGCAATTTTTTTTTACACTTAAACATATCTAAATTACAACATATTAAAATTGTAGCCTTGTGCAAGTGGGATAAAAAATAATTATTTTTTGCATTTTCAAAAATTTAAGGGATGATGACGCAACCGCGAGATGCCTGCCAGAACGGTACTTTCTTAATTGACTGGTAATAAAATATCATTTAATAAATTTCTAGCTTTGTGGGAAGTGGGTTAGTCAAAGGGTTCAGTAGCTCTCCAGCTATTATGTTATTGTGTAAATTGCAAAGAGTATGTGTATGGTAATGATAAGGAAGATCCTTACCTTGAGAATACCTCCTTGAGTAACGTAGCCACGGCTCTCAGGTCCGTCCATGTGCAGAACAAACAGCAATCCGGTGATAAGATAGCCCTCCGTTTTGACATACTCGTAATTTTCTGACTAAAACAGTTTATACTACAAAGTCATAATTATAAGTAAGAGAAGTCACTTTTTTCGAATGAAGAGTAGCTGTTGGCTCTAGAATCCTCTACAGCTTCATGCGGACAGAGGGGCGAGCCTGGACTCAACTGAGAAGTTACATTTGGCGCGAATGGAGTAATAGCTCACAACTTTCTTTTATGGAAATAGGCGGCAAATAAGCTGGCGATCAACCTGATGTTAAGTGGCTACCGTTGCCTATAGACATAAGCGACATCAAAGGCTTCACCAATGCGTTGCCGGCCAAGAAAGAGAGAAGAAAAAGAAAGAGAAAGAAAATTGGATCTATAATCTTTGATATCACAATCTTCGAGAAGTAGGTGCTTTTGCACGTCCAGGGTAAACCTTAGGGGGTTTAGATCTTAGTTTAGGACGTCGCTAAGAGGTTATCAGGGTATTAATCACTCACTTCGGTAAAGGAAAACATCTTGAAGAATCCTGCACAACTAAGAGTTCTCCATAATGTTCTCAAAGGTGTGTGAATGTCTGGCAATCGATACTTGACGAGCGTGATAGAATATGGGTTGTGATATTGTAAGAATATTTATATGGTAGCAGAAATAAAAAGGGGTAAACTTAGCTAACGTATCAATAGAGAAGTAACAAATAAAACAAAAAACTACCTGTAGAGATGTGTAGTGCGTGCCTATTGAAACGTAATATTATAAAATCAGTAGACGTTTTGGCAAAATGTCTTGAAATAATGATATTTTTTATTATTAATTGTAAGTATTTAAAAATCATGCAATTTTTAACAATAATAAATTGTTTACTTACATTAGTGGATGGATATTTAAGTGTAAGATTCACGTTTTGAGTTGGAAACGTCCAAGCTTTTGTTCCGTACAGAATTATTTCTTGGTCTGTGAAATAAAAATAGTACTTAAATAAATAAAACACATTTTTAAGGAAATAAAGAAGTCTTCACATTAGTGCACTTAAAAACTATAGTCTTCATAATTTAAAAATCACTCTTAAAATCGTTCTCTCTCTCCCATGATCGATCATTGCATGATCGTATCAAAAATGATGAAATCCGTATAAAAATCACATAGTATTTTCATAATTGACATTCTATAATATAATATTTTCTGACACAGTGCAACCGACATAGCTCAAACAATAAGCCTGTTGAAGTGGTAATGACCGACAACTGTTTGGAAAGAAAGGGCCTGGAATGGAGATTACTTCACGGAAGCTAGGCTCCCTGCCTAGGACGCCACTTCAGGACTGACCTAAAGAAGACAGCAGTTATTCGCTGGATTCAAAGGGCTCAGAATCAGTCGGAATGTCGTAAGTTAGGAGTGGCCAGCTATGTCCAGCTGTAGTAGACATGGATGGATCAGCTCTACGTAATCCAGTTATAAAACCTTAAGTCGCTGTATCTTCGAGTCGAGATTCTTTACAAAAATAACCGACTACAAAATTAGGGTTAACTCAAAAACTACTCGTCAGATCTTGCTCAAATTTAAGTGGGACTACATGACAAGCATTAGCTTTCGATTAAAAAAAGAATCATCAAAATCGGTTCACCCAGTCGAAAGTTCTGAGGTAACAAACATAAAAAATACAGTCGAATTGAATATCTCCTCCTTTTTTGAAGTCGGTTAAAAAGACAGTTTAAACTCAAGGATTTATAGAATCTATATAATTGTAATTGTAAGTGCTAAACTTAGGTTAAGTTTGAGATGCTAGTAAATTAAAAGATGACTGAAAATCATAGGCTAATAAAATAACAATATTTGTGTTACTAATAATTACACTCTTATCTTGAGATAAGGCACGTGCCTTACATTTAGATAAAGTTAGGTAATAATGGAATTATAAAAAATAATTCTTTGTTCATATAAATGATATTAGAGGATGATTGAACGTTGTACTTATTTTTAACAATTTCATAATAACTCTGATACAGTAATAAGAAAGGTATTTAGGAATAGTTTTTGTAGAGATGTAATTAGTAGCATACACAAATGTTATGAATGAGAAACGTCATTTTGTTTTCTTCTGTAATAATAGCTAAAAATCTTGAATATCTAAATAATTTTGCTCATTACAATCTAATTACCACCTGCCACAATACAAGAAATATCGTTATGAAACTGCATACTTAAGAATTCTCCCAAAATTTCTTAAAAATTTTGTGGCCTTTAACGCAACCGTGAAATTGGTTTCAGTATTCAAGTCCGCTCCAAAAAGTCTTGCTATCCAATAATCTAACATTTTAACAAAAAATTAACCGACTTCAAATGAAGTACATTGTACTTTTCACATGGATGCCATTGTCAGATCTCGCTCAAATTTATGTGGGACTACACAACAAACATCAGCTTTCGATTAAAAAAAGAATAATCGAAATCGGTTGGCGCGATATAGAGTTATTCGTCCATTTATCGCGCACATACTTAATGCAAATTTAAAACTTATATGATTTTGACATGGATGCCATTGTCAGATCTCGTTCAAATTTATGTGGAACCACACGACAAGCACCAGCTTTAGGTTAAAAAAAGAATCATCCAAATCGGTTCACCCAGTCCAAATTTCTGAGGTAACAAACATAAAAAAAATACAGTTGAATTGAGAACCTCCTCCTTTTTTTGAAGTCGGTTAAAAAGTCTTACATATGAAAATTTCACTCACCTGCTACATTGTCTGCTGCACAATGATATGTTTTAACAATCCTCTGTAACGTACCACTCATAACTTCAATATTACCTGTCCTACTCCTATCTCTCAACTCAAAGGTACCACCTCGCATAGTCACACACAAACACACATAAACACAGCACAGCAACATAAACGTTTTCATAGTAAATAACAAACATTATAAGAAATAATTGTGACTTATTACACTGTCTTAGCAAATTAATTAATACAGCAGATAAAACGATACGTCGCTTATCTGATTACGAATCTACATATTACGTTTTTGGATATCGTTTTTAGGGTTCCATTATGGAACTGTAAAACGATCTTTCTATTTTTAATTATGTGTTTCTCTGTCTCTATAGACCAATGGTAATCAACCTTTTTTCATTGGGGCCACAAAGAATTGTAAGACATGACGCGATGACGTCGCAAAAAGAAATTGGTAATGATTTCTTATTGTCTGCGGGCCGCAGGTTGAGTTTAGCTGCTATAGACCATCATTACCATCAGATGACCCCTTCTGTGATCGAAAATCAGTACATGTTTTCTCGTACATGTGTAAGTATATGAGTTACTTTATTCCACCGTAATTTCAATAATCAATATGGGGACATTATTACTTTAAAATAACTTGGCATATTCGCTGTCTCTACTTCCGACCATGGTAATGACAAGACGTGCGATGTTAAAAAATTTCTTCAATTATTACTATATGGGTATTCAAATAGAAGGCCTTGATCAGAGCACGGCTGCTCTCCAGCTATCACCAGCTCCTCTTGCCAAACGTCTTTCAGTCAAAGTGTTCACCGACTTAGCCAGCTAAGAAGGAAGCCTAAAACTTTTATTTTTTTAAATATACTTAAAGTAAAGGGTCACAATACAAGAAAATTTAAACGGCAGTCCCATTTACAAACGGAAAGTACACTGTGAAATATTACTTTTTAAATGCACGCCAAAATTGTATTTGTATCTCGTAGAATAATTCAAGCATTCTGCTGGATAAAATTTCAATTAGTAATAAGCAATGCCTATAGGACTAATGACTTAATTTAAGTTTATTCGTATAAATAGGTATATGTATCTAATAAATTAAAAAATATTTTTATATGTGTTTCGATCACAATGTCGGAGTGCAGAAAAAATCTCTCGTTTCATATTTCCAACGCATTGGTGATGACTTTATTGTCAGTATTGTTACTGATGTGATGACCATGGGTGACGTTCTCAGTGGTCAACGAGTCATCTCGTGATAAGTGTATCATCAGGTGACTTGTTATCTTCTTTGACAGCTATTTATCTATACTAATATTATAAAGAGGAAAGATTTGATTGTTTGTTTGCATTGAATAGGCTCCGAAACTACCGAACCGATTTGAAAAATTCTTTCACTGTTGGGAAGCTACACTATCCCCGAGTGACACAGGCTATATATTATTATTTATTTACTATTTTTCCCGAAGCGAAGCGTGGGCAATTTCCTAGTAATATATAAAAATGGAAATAATATTGTATCGGAACCTTCATGAGATATCGGTTCAGACTTGACTGGTGTTTATGTAAAGCCTACGTGCTTTGTAGACCAGTAGATACAAAATTGGCGAGTACAAATCAAAATTAAACCGGTTGTAAAAATTACAGAATATTTAATTATCATATATGTATTTCGACGCTTGAAAGGAAAAATTGACTAAGCGACATTGAGCTAACTTTACAGGAGAGCAGTTTAAAGTTGGAAATATAGAAAAAAATCATATATTTTTTTGTAATCCTCCTACCGACGTTATTCTTACAGTTTTGGAATCCTTATTTTATCATCTATATTGTGGCATGTACAATAACTTATCTAAAAAATCAACTTTAAACTGCTCTCCTATAAAGTTAGCTCAATGTCGCTTAGTCAATTTTTCCTTTCAAGCGTCGGTTTGTACAATACAATACAATACAAATATTCTTTATTGTTCACCAATTTCAACACAATAAAAAGATATAAAAATAAGAAAACAATTGGCGGTCTTATTGCTACTCAGCAATTTCTTCCAGACAACCTAATTAGCGGAAAATTACATAGGACAAAGATTTTTTTAGGTAGGGTGGACGAATAATTTACTAATTAATTTGTGACAATATCAAGGAATGAACTTATAGTATTACTCATTAATATATATATATCATAGGTGATTGTATTGCGCCATATTACAATAAATATCTGAAAGATGCAATGTTATATTATAACCGCAGGCCCGTTTGGTATTTACATTTATGTCAATTAAAAACAAATTAGGTACTAGTTAGTATAATCTATTTTTAATAACAATTATGCTAAGTCTAAATTGAACTAAGCGGTAATATACCGTTATTGAAAAATGTAGACATCCGGTGATACTATACGTACAAAATAATAAACGTTCCCACACATAATTATTTTAGCATTTAGAAATTTAGAATTTTCTATTCTGTGGTATAATTCCCGTATTCATAGCCCGGCGCGGCTTGTCTCGTCTCAATCCTAAGTCATCAAAGCAAGTTAAACAACAACGGGCGCGGTCGGTAGTTGAATACTCATCTAGACAAAATGATAAAAATGTATTTAGTGCTTCCGTGCTTTGGAGGGCACGTAAAGTTGTCGTTCCGGTTGTTATCGTAAGATAACAGTCGTTAAGCCATGTTAGAGGCCCTCGGGTGGAATGAAGACTTCCGACCGACTTCCAACCCAAGTTGGTCAATAATACCTCCGCCAATCCGCTCTGGAGCAGCTTGATGGAGTATACTCGAGGCCTCCTCAAAAGGAGAGTAGTACGCTCATTTTACTCAACGTTGCTTAATAAATCTTCTCTCTTGGCTGGCAACGCATCAGTGATGCCTTTGGTGTAGCTGATGTCCATGGGAGATGATAGACACTTACCATCAGGTGGATCGTTAGCCCGTTTGCCGGCTATTTCCATAAAAAATTCTTTAAATCAGTTTTTTTATACTTTTTAAATCATAAAAATTATTATCATTAAATAATTAATTTTAAATGACTGAAATATATTTCCTCAAACAAATATGATTTCTATAAATCTCACTCTCTACGAGTAACTCTATAAATTTACAGTCTTGGAATATAGCCAGGAAATCATAATAAGGGGAACTTCAAGATGGGAATAATTAACAAAAAAAACAAACCGGTCCATATAAAAACAGATCCCACACCCTTTTGATCCAATCCCTCATTAGGCCTACTTTACACTAGTATAATGGATCATTATAGCCACGTCTGTAGTGAATCACACGTGGACTTACATAGAGCTGTTATAACATGTTCACTAACCAACAATTAAAAAAGAGAAATATTCTAACAATTAAGTATTAAGTATTCTAACAATTAAATATTCTAACAGTTGTTACGGGATTCATCGCGTTAAGAAATATTCCCAATAATATTCTGGATTGACTTATTTATTGGATTAATTTACTATTTTTGTTGCTGTTAACAAAGCAATTTCAAAGAAACAGAATAACAGCTAAATTACATATCAGTCCACAAACATGTGTCTGTGAATGTCATTAAAATCTCAGGTAAACTGTAATCCAGTAATTCAGTAAAAAATAAGTAAATAAATAAAAATAAATAAATAAATGAGTAAAAAATATGTATTTTTTTTATTACAGCTCTATAAATTCCAACCCAGTAGTACTAATTCAGAAGTCCGCTCCATATCTCTCAAGTAAATTTTTATTTGAGGTAGTAATATATCGTTTTTATCGTCGCCTATTTTATTTCACGGTGATTTACTTGATTTATTTATATTTATGGTGCCAAAGGCACTTTTATTGAGATTACGAAATACCTAATTAGTATTTTAACACGGCCTATTAATCTTAAAAGATAATATTTGTAACTAGTACGGTATATGAGATTAGGGGACTGTCTGTTCTCCAATCTCCAGATAATTTATTTTTTTCAAATATTTTCCATTACTAATCATGATAATCAAAGCCTATTCTAGTCATTGAAGTATAATGTCATAGAACAGACATCTCGATCAAAATGTGTGTCGCGCCCGGGAGATTAGATTTTCAAAATTAAGACCCGGTTCTCCTTTCAAAATAGAACGAATCCATTGAAGATTGAAGCCACGTGGCGCCAATGCATTGGGACATACATGATGTTCGCGGTGTCGGTTCAATACGCTAGTAATAATACTTCAATGATTCTAGTGGAGTTATAGTCTAAGTGAGTATACTCAATTTTTAGACGAGTCTTAGATATTTGGTAAAACAAACTTAGCTACTGATTTTTATTGCCATAATTTAGAATAAGTAGTTAAAAAGAATTAAGTAATAAATAATAATCAGAAATTGGTTTTAGCATTAAATGATTGCTTGTCTTTCAATTTTCGTAAAAAGACACTTTAAGATTGTTGCGGTAAAAACAGCATTCAAAATTAGACAGCAACCAGTATGAATGTGGTATTGCTATTATAAATTTTTCAGGCGTTCAGCGTAACTGTAAACACCTATTCCGTTAATAATTTCAGTAAGCTGCACTTATATGTTAATAATTTAAAAAACACATACCTACATCTTTCCACGCATCAGTTAAATCAACTAAAATTATAATTAAATAGGTACATAGTGTACCTACCTATGTATGTATAAGTATAGAGAAAATTGACTTTTTTGTAATGTAATAATATTTAAGTAATATCACAGACAGAAGACATAATAGTACATAAATATAGTAATATTAATATAATGTGCCTATGCAATGATCCATCTCTAGGCCTCCTCAAGAGGAGAGACCCGTGCTCATTAATGGGACATTCATGTATTGAAACCAATGTAATGGTCCGTCAGAGTTTTACCTGTGCTATTCAGTGTTATTTTATTTAAATATGAAATTCAAAAATCATCATTAGGTACTTAGCTTAGCTTTTTGATTATGATCTTATCATCTCTTTGTAATTGTAATAATCAATTAATTATAAGTCTATTAATGATAGTGTAGGGGGCCGTTCAAATATTACGTAAGCAGATTTATTACAATTATTTACCCCCCCCCCATCCCCCTTGTCAGCAAAAGTAAGCAAAGCTCTTACCCCCTCCCCCCATGCTTACGTAAACATTTTTCAAAAAAAGTGTTAAAAAGTAAATAACTACCGATGACGTAATCATCATTAGACTCCCCATCCCATGTCATCCAAAATAAGCAAAACAAAGACCCCCCCCATAGTGCTTACGTAATACTTGTGAATGGTGATTGAAATTTAATATTTACACAATTATAGAAATCAGAATTAAAGTCATCACCAATTCGATGCCCGCCAAAAAGGATGCATCTCCAGTTCTTCGACACTGCGACCGAAACATGAAAAACATTTCAAACACAAGTTTTACACAGATTTTTTTATGGAAATAGCCGGCAAACGAGCTGACAATCCACCTGGTCCAAAGGCATCACTAATGCGTTCCTGGCCAAGAAAGAAAGAAGAAAAAGAAAGAAAGATGAAATTAATTAATTAAAAATTAAATCCGATTTATTGATATGGTCACGGATGATTTAAGTACACACAGATGATATACACACAAAACGGAGCAGTTCAGAATTACTGATAGATAAGGTTAAAAATCTTTTGTCGGGCATTTAAAAACTATGATGGCCTAGAATGTAATCATTACAAATTAGAACTTGTAATTTACAAATTCTACAGCAAATTAGAGTGGACAATTCGAATACCAGTTATCAGCCGCCATCAGCTTTCGATAACTTTGATAAGCCTTAACAGCTAATAAGTTACAACTATGATAAAACTGTTATTTATAACGGTAAAGTTAACTATCATGATTAATTTTTAACGACGTTTTGATTATCATCGATTTTTTTTATACACAAATAAGTAGTAACAGTATGATTTCAACATTTATTTCGGGCAAATTTTTGTTCATGGATTAACGGACGAAGTAATGGCGCCAGGTATTCTTCGGAGCACCCAATACCAAGAAATCTCATGAGATTCATGAGATATGTCATGACATATCCTGAAATTTAACTATCTGTCAGGCAAATAGGGAAAATTTTTATTGTCAGGATTTTTAAAAAGAAAAAGTCATATCAGAAATTAAAATTACATTATTATTTCTTAAATAAATCTCGGAAAATAACAAAACATCTCAGAATATGATTTTTAAAACAGAACATACACTTTAATTTAATATAATTGAACATCAGAAAATTGAGTGGCAACTACGAAGTAATGGTGGCAACTGTTTTATTTTTGTTTTTACAATTTTTATGACTCTGATTAGAGCTATCTGCTTATTATTAGTACAAATGGAACTAATAGGCATTGAAATAATATTATTACTAGCGTACAGAATCGACACCGCGAACACGTATGTCCCAATGCATTGGCGCCACGGGGCTTCAGTCTTCAATAGATTCGTTCGATTTTCAAAGGAGAACGAAGGCTCAATTTTAAAAGCTCAAAAGGCTCAAAAATAGAACTTTCCCGGTGGGAGATACATTTTGTTCGAGATGTCTGTTCTATGACATTATAATTCAATGCTAATAGGTACTATTTTCATAACTGCATATCGACGCTTGAAAGGAAAAATTGACTAAGCGACATTGAGTTAACTTTACAGAGAGCAGTTTAAAGTTGAATTTTTGGAAAAGTTGTTGTATATACCACAATATAAATGATAAAATAAGGATTCCAAGACAGTAAGAATAACGTCCGTAGGAGGATTACAAAAAATATATAATTTTTTTCTAAAAATTCCAACTTTAAACTGCTCTCCTGTAAAGTTCTTTCAATGTCGCTTAGTCAATTTTTCCTTTCAAGCGTCAATATATACTTTTGCTATAAATGGACAAAAAATAAGTTTTAAAAAGCACAAATACAATTGTTTCAGCTAAACATTTTTGACGCCATAAATCTCAATAGTAAAATTGTAACCACTCCATGGCGCACTTCGTAAATGTATATTCGCAAATGTCATACCAACGCCGCCATAATCTACCTCAACCGATGCTGCACCAGCCCAGTTGTCTTTCACATGTATCGCAGTAATAACATTATCACTTTCCTCGTTATATTTGGGAAATGCAACGTCCTCAGATCTGACGTAAATAGGTAATTTCACATGAACACTACTATGAATCAGTTTATCATTTTCAACTCTTTCACCATGAAAAAAACTAACTGCGTTCACCTTTAATTCACTCATTTCTAATAGAACAAGCGCAAAAATAAACATGGCGTCGCGCCTTTTCCCCGCCATTTTGGTTTTTTTAATAATTTGCAAAATTGTAGACAAAAGTATTGAAATAGGTAAAGTTTATCGTGACCCAATGGTGCGGAATGATTTTATCTGCGATCTTATCGTCACGATAATACGATAAAATGTTTATTGTAGTGGGTTGATATTTTGTTGACGATTGTGATATTTGAAACGTAGGTAAAAACCATATTGCTTAGTACCTACGTCACTAATACGTGACATTAGCACTTTAAATAAAACAAACATTGTTACAAGCATAATATTAAAATTATTTAAAATTGAAGAGTCCTAATTAAGGTTAATTATTTTACCGCTAAATGTAAAAAAAATTGAGACAAATAAGAAATACATCTGCAAATGTCACATAACATAAATGTGATATTGTGCCCGACCTTGCCCGATAAGTGATAAGAGTGTTGCCCTATCTGATTTTTAAGAGTTTATTAAAATTTAACACAATATCTTCACTTTTATCTCACAAACTATAGATACTTATTAATAGCTAACAGGAAATTCTTATTAACACCAATGCTTCTTCTTCAATCTTCTAATTGATTACAGTTCCTCTACAATCCAATTCAAGGTTTGTCATAGATCTCCACGGGCGGCAGCGGATGATGGCAATTAGGCTGCATGATCTTTTCTGTACTCATTATATAAAAAAAACCTTAAACTGACTCAAACGCCCCAACTCAGAGTCACTAACGGTTACTTTAATCGCTCCTTAGTAGGTAAAGAATCACCATACAGATTCTGTACTAAGGAACGATTTAAGTAACCTTTAGTGACTCTGAGTTGGGGCGTAAGATACTGTAGCGTGAAACAGCCGATTTTAGTACGCGGGTTTTTTTAATGAAAAAAAAAACAAACGATCTGATCCACCTGATGGTAAGCGGCTATCGTTGCCCATGGACATCAGCAACACCAAAGGCGACACCAGATGCGTTGCCGGACAAGCAAGAGAGAAGAGAAAGAAAGAAAGAACTGGCACTCAAGCACCCAGCCGGAACACGAGTCGTTTGCCGGCTGACTCATGCTCAAGGGTGGAAGCTATTCAGGTGAACCCCATGGAGAAATAAATAAGTAATAAACTATTTTTGTAGTAGTTTGTATTTTTGAGAGTTGTAGTCGTAGTAAAGATCGTCTAAATTAAAAATAAACGCGCCCCCACCAAATATTATTACTACATCCTGTAAGTCGAAATATTTAATTCTATTTATTTAACAAGGCATTAAATAGGAATAATTTACATAGTTTATAATTATTTATTTAATCTAAAATATTTATTAAATATTACCACTTATACGTTATAAGCGTAATATAACGCGACCCCACGTTTATTTGATCTCTAACTACATCACTACATCGTACGTACCTAAGAAGTGGTAACGAACTAAACTTAAAATACCCAACAGAATAAAACGACATTCAAGAATTAGGACTTGACGCCAAATCTACGTCCTTATAGCAAAGTGGACCACAAGCCACCAAAGTTGCTTTCTACTTAAAACTCAAAATACTAAAAGGGTTACAATAGCACGTCATTGTGACAATAAAGAAATTATAGTAGACAGGAAAAATAATATTACGTTTCTGGTCCATTTGTTTATTTAGATTGCAAATAGAAAATAGATTGAACAAAATTTTCTAATACTATTATTAAGTACGTTAGTGAGTTTTGTAAGCCTTTTATTTAAGTATCGGATTATACGAGTAATTTTATTCAAAATGAAGTTTAATATGACTAATATATGAAATTAAATAAATAAGACTTACCGACATCATGGTCATCTCATAGGATATAACATAAAATAGAAGGACTTTCTTAAGACACGCCCCAAGACCGTTTTCCAGATTCCTTCGTGCCCAAATAAATTAGGTGAGCGCTTATGTACAATGAAAAATTTAAACTAAACCGGAGCTACTCAATGACAGTTATTCAATACGAAAAATAGAATAGGTAATTGAATTATACATTAAAACACACTACAATTTAGGCCGATATTCGATAAACAGCAGTCAAATATAAGAAAACATTTTAAAATCGATTAACTTATCTCGTGGAAATACTAACGGTAGAACATTAATATCTCGTTATCACCTGACAATATAAAAAGAAACTCAACGAACATTTATCACATAACGTTCATCATTGCCATGATAGTAAGGAAACAGTCATGGCGTCAAAATTAGTTTTGATTTTTTTACTGACCAGTTATACAACATTAATAAGTGCTGACGGCAGTTTAAGAGTGGGAGATTTTTCTGAAAACGCAAAACATCTATATCATGGCAACTTTGACGCTTTGGGAATATTATTTATAAAGAGGTCTGAAACTTTTGACATTAAATTGACTAACGGTGGCAAAATAAAAGCAATTGATATAGTAGACTTGAGAGGTGACGGTAGCAGCTGGATTCTAGAAGGTGGAGTAGATCAAGACTATGCTGTGGTTAAACTCGAAAGCAGACGCAGCAGAGGATACAGCTTTAGTCTAGATGTTTATGGTTACGCTGATACTTTGGAAGCGGAAAATGAAAACGCGGAAGAAGAAGGAAGTAATGAAGACAAAGAGGAGAAAACACTACAAAGTCGGTTTGCAGAAAGTTCTGAGGACAAACCTAACGATGAGTCGGATCAAGAAGATTTGAAAGATAAGAAATCTAAAGAAGAAGATTCCTCAAAGAAAAAAGAAAAGGAAAACAAGGTAGATAAAGAAAAAGAAGGCGATGAGGAGGAAAAGATAGCGGAAGAAAAGGAAAGTGATCAGGAAGAAGAGAACAAGACACTACAAAGTCGTTTTGCAGAAAGTTCAGAAGAAAAAAACAAAGACGATAATGGATCAAAAGATGAGAAATTATCAAAAGAGAACGAAAATAAAAGTTACGAGGAAACAGGGAAAGATAAAGAAAACAAAAGTGATGAAGAAGATGCGGAAAAAACACTACAAGCACGATTTGCAGAAAGTTCAGAAGACAAAGCTAAAGCCGAAGAATCAAAGGAAGAGTACAAGGAAAGAGAGAAGAAAGACAAAGAAGAAAACGTGAAAGAAAGTGACGAAGAAAAGGAAAATGAAGAGAAGGAAGAGGAAAAGACACTTCAAAGTCGTTTCGCAGAAAGTTCAGAGGACAAACCTAATGACGCATCCAAAAGTAAAGAATCGAAGGAGGACTATTCTTCAAAGAAAAAAGAAGAGGCAATTCAGGATGAAAAAGTAAAAGAAAGTAATGAATACAAAGAAAAAGACAAGGACAGCAAGGAAGAAAATGTAAAAGAAACTGATGAAGAAAAGGAAAAAGAGAAAGAAGAAAAGACACTCCAGAGCCGTTTTGCAGGTTCTGAGGACAAACCTAAAGACAACAGTTCAGAAGAAAAAAACAAAGACGATGATGGATCAAAAGATGAGAAATTATCAAAAGAGAACGAAAACAAAAGTTACGAGGAAACAGGGAAAGACAAAGAAAGCAAAAGTGATGAAGAAGATGCGGAAAAAACACTACAAGCACGATTTGCAGAAAGTTCAGAAGACAAAGCTAAAGCCGAAGAATCAAAGGAAGAGTACAAGGAAAGAGAGAAGAAAGACAAAGAAGAAAACGTGAAAGAAAGTGACGAAGAAAAGGAAAATGAAGAGAAGGAAGAGGAAAAGACACTTCAAAGTCGTTTCGCAGAGAGTTCAGAGGACAAGCCTAAAGATAAATCAAGTGACAATGATTCAGCAGAAAACGCCAAAGAATCAAAAGAGGAGAATTCTGAAAATAAAAAAGAAATGGAAAGTAAGGAAGAAAACGTGAAAGAAGGTGATAAAGAAAAGGAAAAAGAGAAAGAAATAAAAAGCGAAGAGAAGAAAGAGGAAAAGACATTGCAAAGTCGTTTCGCAGAGAGTTCTGAGGACAAGCCTAAAGAAAATTCAGGCGAAAATGATTCAACAAAAAATTCCAAAGGATCAAAGGAGGACAATTTTTCAAATGAAAAAGATAAAGACAATGGGAAAGAAAACGTGAAAGAAAGTGGCGAAGAAAAGGAAAAAGAGAAAGAAAAAGAAAGCGGTGAGAAAAAAGAGGAAAAAACACTTCAAAGTCGTTTCGCAGAAAGTTCTGAGGACAAGACTAAAGATAAATCAGGCGAGAATGATTGGAAAGAAAATGCCAAAGGATCAAAAGAGGAGAATTTATCAAATGAAAAAGGGAAGGAAACTCAGGAAGAAAATATAAAAGAAAGTAACGAAGAAAAGAAAGAAGAAAAAGAAAAGGAAAGCAAAGAGGACAAAGAAGAAAATACACTTCAAAGTCGTTTTGCAGAAAATTCTGAAGACAAATTTAAAGATAAATCAGGTGAGAATGATTGGAAAGAAAATACCAAAGGATCGGAAGAAGAAAAAGAAAAGACAAGCAAGGAAGAAAACGCAAATGTAAATGAAGAACAAAAGGAAAACGAAGAGAAGAAAGGGGACAAGACACTCCAAAGTCGTTTTGCAGGAAGTTCTGAGGACAAGCCTAAAGATAAATCAGGCGAGAATGATTCAAAAGAAAATGCTAAAGGATCAAAAGAGGAGAATTCTTCTAAAGAAAAAGGGATGGAAAGCAAGGGGGAAGGCGTGAAACCCAGTAATGAAGAAAAGGAAAAAGAAGAAGAAAATAAAGAGGAAAAAACACTTCAAAGTCGCTTTGCAGAAAGTTCTGATAATGAATCTAACGATGAATCTAAAGATAAAGATGCAGGCGAGAAAGTTATCGGAGAAGATCAGAAACAGTCGAACGAAGATATTTCCTCAAAAAAGAAGTCAAGCAAAGAGGAAAAGGAAGATAAAAGCAAAGAAAATCTTAAGGACCAGGAAAGTGAGGAGGATGACACAGACGAATAAAATTGAGTAAATAGGTGAACAACTTGCCAACAGTGTTTGTGGACCCTGTTTTACTGCTTTCTCACAAAAATGTGGCTAATTTAAATACTTAGAATAATTTTGCGTAATTTAGTTTAAAATAAATTATTTGTAATATTTTTAGACTGGTAATTTTAAACACATATTGTAATACGTTTTTATTGTCTGTTTTTTTGATACCATGAGATATCTGTATATATACTCGTATTATGTTAATATATAATTTTAACAGGAACTGTTTAGTTTGTTTCATTAAATACTATAACATTGGCTTATACTATACTATAATCCAAGAATCCAATTCAAGCCATAATAATGGATAAGATAGACCCAGGCTTCACTTTATGCCTCTAAAAGCCTTTACATACAATAACATAGGGATGTTGACAAAGACAAAATGCTTGTAACAAAGTATAAACTCCCTTAAAACTTATGTTTTAAGGGAGTTTATACTTTGTTTATACGTTGTATAACAAATAATTGTTATTGCTATAATAATTGTTATTGTTATAGCTACCGCCGTACCTGTAAACCTGCCGCTGTACCTGTTGCTCTCCTGTAAAGTTAGCTCAATGTCGCTTAGTCAATGTTTCCTTTCAAGCGTTGATATTACTACGTTCTCTAGGATAATAATAATATAATAAGCAGTGATAGTAGAACGTTGGTCTCCCGAACGCGGGGGCCCGGGTTCAAATCCTGGCACGCACCTCTAATTTTCAAATATTATGTGCGTATTACAAGTTAATTATCACTTGCTTCGGTGAAGGAAAACATCGTGAAGAAACCTGCACACCTGAGAGTTCTCCATAATGTACTCAAAGGTGTGTGTAGTCTACCAATCCGCACTTAGCCAGCGTGGTAGACTATGGCCTGTACCCCTCACATTGTGAGAGGAGACCCCGAGCCCAGCAGTGAGACAATTATGGGTTGTTGCTTTGCTTTTTCTCTAGGATAATAAGTGCCCTATTCCAGATCGTACTGTGCCTCAGTAAGTAACTACATGAAAGAGTAACAAATATCGAGGCATTCGTATGTACATTCACATTTATAATATTAGTAGGAAGTAGAATCAGTTCAAAAATTATTACTATTAGGTATTATTTCCGTATAGTATTGTAGCTTCTACATGTAGGTTAACCTATTTATGTAATTGGATATTTACAAAGTTCGGACTAATTTCGCAAATGGAGTTGTTATGTACGACCTTTGACCAATCTCCAAGATACTGGCATTGATAACTCAATGTTTATTAAACATTTAACCGCTGGTTTATATGGACGTATTTTTTTTGTTGTAGCATTATTTCTCAGTTGAATCGAAAGGAGTTTGAAATTAAGCGGATTGTATATTTTTTTATTACAATCACTTAGCGGAATTACAAAGGCTCTGCTTTGATTACGGAACCCTAAAAAACTCACCTATTCTAAAACACACATATTTTAATTCTTCCATAAATGCGACAGTTTAAAGGAGATTGAAATTCACTGAATAGATAGCCACCGTGGTCTCACGATTTCAAGTAAGTTTTTGAAAATGTTTTTTCCGCTTTCCATTGCATAATTGGAAATTCGGCGAACTAAGCTTCCCTTTACGTCGGCCATGCCGCCTGCATGGCGCACTTCATTATAATGAAAAAAAAACTATTTGCCTAATTTATTGTTAGAAAATTGTTTACACCTGTCTGATGTGACACATAATTTGTAATGCTGGCCATATACGATCAAGTATACTTGTCAAGTTTGCAGCGGACTTGATGCGGCATCCAGTAAACTTAACGGTGTACTATGGCCACGGTATGGCTATCTGGCTATATAGCTATCTTATGGAAACTGGATGCCGCGTCAAGTCAAACTGCAAACTTGAAAAGTACCTACATTTGATCGTGTATGGCCAGCTTAATAGTGTATGATCTAAGTTAATAATATGTTTAGTGTTTACCTCGTTGGTGTAACTTCTAAAAAATAGGTGAAAAATAATGGATTCCATTTCATTAATACACTTTACACATACATAAGAAGTAATTCAATTGGTGTTTAAATAATATAAATAGTTTATCAGTGGATTCTATTTAAATTATTAATACCAGCAAACTTCCACAAAACGTACTTACACGGTAACTTTTTAATGACTTATTAATTGATCAACTAATTAACTGTTCTCCCAAATACTAGTGACGTCAGACACATCGTATATAAATTAAAGTGGAAAATAACAGAACCATTTACCGCTCAAAAATTATAGACAATGACGTTCAAAATTTTATTCATAAGTTTTTTTATTCTTTATCTGTCTATACGTGTTGAAGGGCGAGGTAATTTGTCAGTTGGGTTCCCAATTGGCGCTCATTTGATATATCAAATGAAACACGAAAAAGTGTGGGTGCCTTTCATGAAGAGGGATACCATAATAGAAGTCAAGGGAGTCAAAAATGAAGTCATAAGGGCTATCAAAGTGCAAGATTTGGAAGGACACGGTAATAGCTCCATAGTGGCTGGTGGAATAGGACATAATTTTGTCAACATCAAACTTGAAAGCGCAAAGAATCACGGATATGATTTCTTAGTTGAAGTCTACGCTTCATAAAGAAATGTGATGCAAACAAACCTGGAATGATATCAATGATATTTTACTAACTTGCTCATTTGACTTGGTGACTCCTTGTGGACAATGGAGTTTCATTTGGGCAATGAAGCCAAATTTTTATAGGGGCTTGAGATTATGGTAATTATTTAAATAAAATGTGCTTTTAAATGTTATTAATGCAAATAAATGTAATGAACTTTTATCGACTAATATAATTTCTATACGGTCAAATAATCTGTAACAAAAAATGAAACTAAAATTTAAAATATTTGAATCGAAAGAAATCTGTAGTAACCCATCCGTAATATGCATTTTTTGTTAAAGTAATTTCTATAAAACCAACTCTCTTAAAAATGCAATTTAAAGAACAAACATAAGGAAAAACGTAACAAATACCATGTAAGCTGTCCCTAAACACTAAACTAGTAAACTACATTGCCCACGACTCGGTGAGTCAGTCAGTTGACCTCAGACTCTCTCGCTCACACGTCGCGGTAACTCAGTCTCAGTCTTGCTAACCTACAACATGTTATTAAAATCTATAATTTTACTATGTGCTGTAGCCACAGTGTATACCAAAACTGTGACAGTAGGACAAATCTTCGATCATACTGGAGTCGTTAAAAAGGTGTACGAGAAACAAGTCGAAACGAGTGGGATACCGTTTATTAAAAGGGAACAGGAGGTATTCTTCGAATATCCATTAGGAGATCAGAAGATCAAAGGAGTCAATATTATTGACTTGGACAATGGATTGGCGCAACCATCTATAACTAGAGGAGGACCTGGATTTAACTACGTCAACATTAAATTGAAAAGTGAGAGGGGATCAGGTTATAAATTCCTTATCGAGATTTACGCGTAACTGTAACGTTTTTAATACTTTTGAAGTTTGACGTGTGTGAAATGCTCTATAAATTATACTATGTTTAAGTAAAATGTTTGTTTAATTTATTGTCATATCTTATTGATAATTATCAATTAATTATAGGTACATAGTTATTTAATAATTTAAAGTGAAATTTTTTACAATTTTAATGAATGTGTTTGTAAGATCGTGTACGAGTAAGTGTGTTTGTGTGTGTGTACGTAAAAAGGTATTCAAAATAAGTATTTGTGACATTTATTGTTATCTAAATTACTTGCGGTTACACGAGTAATAAAACGTTCTGATATTATGAGTCTAGTGTCTATGGACTGTGCTATGGAAGTCATGCCTGATAAATATGAAAGGCAGTGTTTCCCAAATGTATGCGCTTATCAAATAGCAATATCTAAACTAATATTATAAAGAGGAAAGATTTGATTGTTCGCATTGAATAGGCTCTGAAACTACCGAACCGATTTGAAAAATTCTTTCACTGATGGGAAGCTACACTATCCCCGGATGACATAGACAATATTATATTTTATTTACTACTTTTCCTGAAGCGAAGCGAGGGCGATTTCCTACTCACAAAACTTGAGAGGTGTCAAGGGACACCCGGATGGAACGAAGTTCCTTTCGATTTAATTATTGTTTAACGCGCTCAGCAGTGTGATTCAGCAATATGAAACTAGATGGCGCTGTACGACTTTCTGAATCACGCTAGCGTGAGTACGAGGCTCAAATCTCAAATAAGGGTGGTTGCAAGTTGATACCTATAAGGGTGTAGAAGATACGGGGTTGAAACGTGTTGAAACGCCTACGGTTAAATGGCATGCAATATTTCCAAGCTGCGCGTTGCTGGTAGATGACAAGGCTGGTACATAGGACCCACGTAAAATTATGATTTTGTTATCTGTCGACCGTCGCTTGAATGCATTCATTCTCTCTGTACTTTTCTTACAAAAATTAAATGTGTGCTCTCGAAAACGTTTTAATTATTCGCTGCAACAACCAGTTATTCCTCTAAAGAATTAACAAACATGTAATTTCTAGAAATGTGTGATTATCATTGATGTAAATTGATTTGAATTATTCTGGAAGATTTTAGAATGATCTAGAAATTTCTTGAATGATTGTATGCCAATTTTCTGATCAATATAAAATGTTCTAGAAATTCCTCAAATAATCTAGAAAGCTAGGAAATGGTACTTCGTACGCATCTTCGTCATTTTTAGAGTTAAGAACATGAAAATTTGTATATTAGGTCCAGATTAGAAACAAAATTTGGAAATATTACGTTTTTTTGGAAAATCATCCCCTAAAGGGAGGCCCTTAAGGCAGCGCAAGTTAGTATGGAAACTTCGTCAGTTTTGAAGTTAAAAGGGTGAAAATTTATAGTAATTATAGCTTACACAAATAAAAAAAGAATCGTGTACTTATCTACGCGCGTGAGAAGTTATACTTTTTTGGCATCATTAAATAAATATTTAACACTAGCTGTCTTGGCGAACTTCGTATGGCCTAATAATTAGTGAATGT
The DNA here is from genome assembly GCA_963932265.1 of Thymelicus lineola. Lineage (NCBI taxonomy): Eukaryota > Metazoa > Arthropoda > Insecta > Lepidoptera > Hesperiidae > Thymelicus > Thymelicus lineola. The sequence continues at coordinate 8,351,225 of OZ010704.1, forward strand.
ACTTTGTTGGTACTTTTAACTTATAGTTTTAGGTTTAGGTTTTTTAGGGGAGTGGAGTGGAAGGGGAGGGGAGAGGGAGGGGAGGGGGAGCGTGAGGGTAAGGGGAGGGGAGCAGAGTGGAGGAGGAGGGGAGTGTTGGGGAGGGGGAGGGGAGGTGAGGAACGGAGAAGGAGAGGGGAGGGAGAGGGCTAACGGAGGGGAGGGACAGGGGAGGGGAGGAGAGCGTAGGGGGAGGGGAGCGGAGGGGGAGGGGTAGAGAAGGGGAGGAGAGCGTAGGGGGAGGGGAGCGGAGGGGGGGATGGGTAAGGGAGGGGAGGAGAGCGTAGGGGGAGGGGAGCGGAGGGGGGAGGGGTAGGGGAGGGGAGGAGAGCGTAGGGGGATCGGAGCGGAGGGGGAGGGCTAATATAAATATACAAGAATTGCTCGTTTAAAATTATTAAATTATGATATTTTTTTGTTACCACTGACGCAAGTTCTCATTTGCAAATAATACAAATGCGTCGGATAGGTAACACATGTCAAATTTTAATAAAGATAAAAAATCCTATAGGCAACACTCATAACTAAAGTATTTTTTTGAGTTTATTTAAATTTGACATGACGTCTTCATTTCTCATGTAGATGACCGTGTAGATGAAGCATAAAATAACTGGGTCATGAAATAAATAGTTTGAGAAGCGCTGATTTAGTATAAATTACAAATATGAAATACCTACGAGACAGATTCATTCTGCACTGACATCATTTAGTTAGCTGTATCAAGGTTGTCACGTATGGTCGTAGGATTTTTCTTTCCTTGACTTCTGGTTCATTTTAAATTTTATTGATGATAATCATCGAAGTTGCCCAGTAAATGGTGGCAATTTTATACTACTTCTTCCTCTGCTTCTCATACCGAAACGATAATTATCTTTATAATATAAAATATTTTATTATCTTATTGTTGAATAAGTTTGACTCAGTCGTTATAAATATATTGACAAATATTTATTGCTCATTGATATAATTTTTAATCTATAAATATTAAATATACAATAGCGAATGGAGACTCACCGTTGATTGAACAAAAACTGAACCGATTAAGATGAAATTTGGCAGGAAGATAGTTTATTCTAAGGAGACGTCAGCTAAGGGAGAAGGAGAGGGAAAGGGAGAGTGATAGATAGGTAAGGAGAGGAGGGAGAGAGGGAGTGGGAGAGGAGATACGCACACACAAAGTATTTACGGCTATGGCTTTTTTATGGTCTCTGATCAACCAATGAAAACTATAAAAGTTTTATTAAAAGTATCACTACTTTAATTGATATACTTAATATGATATACTATAAATGTAAATAATAAATGGGTAAGTATAATAGTACTGCGTTAATGAATAATGCTAAGAAATTTGAATGTCTCAATTCCTTGAGTTACCGATAAAGAAAACCACAAATTAAGATGAGATCATTTCTTAACATATTATTATAATGCGTGTTTGATTAAGAAATCAGCGTGAACAACATACATGAGTCGTGATATTGAACACGATGATATTCTTGATGATGTTGTATTATTTATATTACTACTAGCTTCTACCCGCGACTTCGTCTGCGTAGACTTTAGATATCGATCCTTAGAGAAATGAAGAATGCGAACAACTCTTCCACTTATGTACGCAAGTGAGAAGTTATACTTCTTTGGCATGAAAAAAACAATTTAAAAAAATCTAAAAAACTATTTCGAAAAAAAATAAAAAAACAACATTCAAAAAAATAAAAATAAAAATCTAACATAATTTTCAAAATAATTTAAAAAATAAATAAAAAAAAACAAAAAATCTAAAAATTAATTCAAAAAACAATACCTATTAGAAAAATATTAAAAAAAACTATTCAAAAACAATATTCTAACAATATAAAAAAACAATATAATAAAAACAATAATAATCATTTTTCAAAACCAGCGTTTTTTTAAAAACGTTTTTTGTCACCCTCGTTTTTGTGTCACCGTCCGTGTTACAAATCTTAAAATTTCACTCATTTTTTCCATTTCTTTCATAACGCGCCTAAAGAAGTATAATTCCAAAAATGCTACAGAAATTCTATTCTAGTAGTAAATTCGAGTACAAACATAGGTTGACCCGATAGCCTAGTCGGTAGCGATTGAAATTGACAAATATTTTTAAGTAGTTTCCGCCCGCAGCTTCGCCCGCGTGTATTTCAGTCAATTTACATAAAACCATAATGAATTATACACCTAAACCTTCCTCAAGAATCACACTATGTATTGGTGAAAACCGTACAAAAATCCGTTCGGTAGTTTTTGAGTATATAGCGTTCATACAAATAGACAGACAGGCCTGGGGACTCGATTGTGTACTGATTAAAATAAAACATAGGCTCAATATTACCCAACGGTCAAACAAAACACACTAATAACAATTTATTGCTTTATATTTATTGCTTTAGTTAGATTTTTTATATCTCCTATATACAGACATTGGTCAGTTACAGTTTTAATATTATTTACGCGTGTATAGATTAAACAGTAAGATATTCTAAGGCGTTTTCCTTTAACCAAGAAAGGCATGTGTCAATAGACATTGTGTCTTGTTTCCTATACAACTTGATATTCTCGATGACGCAACGATTCATATTCGTATCGGATCTTCTGTAGGTACTCGTAATATGTACTTAACTCTGTTTTCCTTACAGATTTATTTATATCGACTAATCTTTAATATAGTTTGAAATGCGTCATATTTGTCTTCCCTATACATACACATGTGTAAGGAACATATTAATCTTTAACTCAAATATCTTCTACGTAAGTAAGCCATAATCTCTTTTTCTTTGTGCGATAATTTTTGTGCTACAGGTAGTTTTTAGGGTTCTGAAAGAAAAATCGAAAAACGGAACGTGTGTCTGGGCGACCGCCATTCACAGCAAATTCTCTCCGAAACTAATGGACCAAACGAGTTGTTTGGTAGTCATGTGCTTTTTTATGACCTAAAGATGAAGGTATAAAGAAAAAAAAAAGAATTTTGAAAAAAAATAACGAAATTTAATTTAAAAAAGAACTGTTTTGCAAACCGTATCGTGTAGCATGTCAAATGAAAGGACATAATTATAAGAATCTCAAATATATTTTTGTTATAGTTCTACAATGGATACTTTTAAAATTATTCAAGAATAAATGAAAATTGAAAACGAAAATTGACCATTCCCTCCTCTTTATCTCCTTAACTACTAATAGTTATATATTACAAGAAAACCTAGAGGAAGTCTATGGCCTTAAAAAAGAGCAAAAATAAATAAAATAGAAAAATTACTGTAAATACATAATTAAAGTACGGAACCCTCTCCAAGCGAGTTTAACTTCGCACTTGTCAAGTTTATTTTGTACTACAAGTAGTTAAGTGCATTACCACCTTAGAAACAATCCTAACTTATGGAAAAATGCTCGAAAAAAGATTATCAGGTATTATTGTGATTAATGAAAACAAATGTCTATAGTACATCATCATTTTATTTAACAGAAATTCCAAAAATCACTAACAAATCACTAGCCATGGTGAAACAGGAAGTTATTACTTTCTATTGCGTACACCTCCACCAAAAAGTTATACCCTCTAAATACACTGGGGCTATCCAACTCAATGGTAACAGATTTCTCACCAATACCGCCGTTTTTCACGTACACTTCTCCCCATTTATCGTCTCTCAAATCCAACACATTTATTGCATTAATTACTTCGTTGTCAGAACAATTCACGGTTATGGTTTCCGAACGCACCCATATTGCTGGATTTTCTTGATGCACTTTGCTGTAGATTACTTTCGAGTTCAAATCTGGATACCCTAACATTAGATTGTGAGATATTGTCTTAGAAACAATGAATATGATTGAAAATATCAAAATTTTAAACGCCATGTTTAACGTGTTCTCTCTAAGCAGTTTATAGTCATAATAACGTATTACTAGGAATATGGCAGCTAAGTATTTGTGTTTAAATTACCAGCCAAACCCGATTTCCGGAAAAACTAGTTATATAATTTTTTACATCTGTTTGCGGAAATTAAGTTTCTATGAATGGACTTCTTAATATCGCTAAAGGTGACGACATATTAATACAGTTCGGTGTAACGCTCGATCCTACCAAAAAATATCATGTAAAATCATTGAAGTATAATATTATAGAATAGACATCTCGAACAAAATGTGTGACCCGCCCGCCCCAAAAGCGAGCCCCCGTTCTCCTTTCAAAATGGAACGAATCCAATGAAGATTGAAGCCACGTGGCGCCAATGCATTAAGACATACATGGTGTTCGCGGTGTTGGTTCTATACGCTAGTAATGTGTAAAATAGCTAATTTCATCATGTAAAATCAAAAGCTATTTTAACGCTTTCGCTGTTAAAACGTTATCATAATGGTCATGAAACTTTAAACTTCTAACTCTACTAGCATAGAGGATAGAGGTAAAGGAAAACTGTCTCATACGGTTGGAAAGTTGAAAAAGTGTCCAGCCGTTAGCGCTCTTACACACGAGCAGCATATCGTCGGCGGCAGAGGTAACTGCAACCGTCGACAGCAGCCAACTGCAGCCGTCGAAATGTCAACTGCAGCCGTCGCTTGCAGTTGTAGGATATATGCCGCGTCCGTGATTTTGTCAGTCGACTGCAAATAGTACAAGAGAGCGTGGCGGGTTCACAAAATGAGTTCTAGTGACGATATTGATGTTGAATTGCTAATTGAGCCATTAAATAAATATGATTGTATCTGGAATTATAAACTGCATGAATACAATAATAAAATGATAAAAAACAAGAGCAATAACAGTGTTTCTTCATCGGAATCCAATTTGCAACTGGCTCCTATAAGTGTTGTACAAGAGCGCTAAGCAGTAAATAACAGTTCAAAAACCCTCCACCCGCATGGTATAAAATATGAATGTAGCAGTTAATGTTATTAAAATATGCAGAGTTAGACTTTTCCATAACAAAGATAGTTTTCCTTTCCTTACCTCTAGCTTTCATGCTCTATAAGGCGTGAATACATTTTGGTCACACAGTATAACTTGGCTGTTTTACAGAAATAACGTACTGCCATCATTGTCACCATAAGTATTTGAAATGAAGGTGTTTGTATGAAGGCTGCAAAACTGGGTGGCATATAAAGTATAGAAACCTTTTTACCACATAAAATGTTGCTTTATTTAACTTAGACCCATTTCCCACATTTATTGTAGAATCAAAAATTCCTAGGAATTATTAATTAATGGGCATTGGCTACGTAAGCCATGAATTTTTTGTCCGGGTTTTTTACTTGATTTTCAACACGAACCCCTTTAGTCTTAAGGATCTCCCAAGTAACGTCGTTAACAATATTGCATTTACTTCCCGAATCTATAAGCATCTGGTCCTTACTCTAAACCCGCTATTTGACACGTTGTTGTAGTTCTGTGATGTACTCTTGAGACCACCGCTTCCAGAAGTTTTGACGAATTTGTTCCAAGCATTTAAATCTGTTGAGGCGTGGGGAGTCGGCATCTTCGAAGCTTGGAGATGGCAATGATGTCAGCGGCCTCCCAATAATAAAGTGATCTGGCGTGATGGTTTGGAGATCGTTTGAAGATGGGCTCAGAGGACAGAGAGCAAAGAGTGAAGCCAGCTCCTCGAATGTGAAGTGAGACTGCCCTAATATTCGGCGAATGTGAAATTTGGCTGATTTGACACCGGCCTCAGCTAAGCCCACAGAACATCTAATAATTAGTTAGATGTTCTGTGGCTAAGCCATTGAAGTGAGGAGCATATGCTGGTGAGAATCTAATCTCTATTCCTCTCTGAGCTGCAAAATCACAAACAGAGTAGGCGTGTTTTTTAAAATAAATCTTTTAGTTCTTTGGCTGTTGCTACAAAATTTCGGCCGTTATCACAATTAATTAGTTTAGTTATTTCTCTACGGGAAATAAATCTTTTTAATATTAAGATAAATTCATCCTTGCTTAGTTCACTAACGGGGTCTAAATGAATGTATCGATATTTAAAGTAAACAAATATAGGCATACAAATAACAATTTATTATCTTACACCAAGGGTCGGGCCCTTGCTATCAGTAATTAAAAATGGACCGGCGAAGTCAGTGGCAACGGTGCTAAACAGAAACCCTGGTTCTACTCGTTCTGAGGAACGAATAACCAGTTGCCCTCGGGCAAATCATTCATGATGTTTACCATACTCTACATACATTTCGGCCTCCTATTTATCTGTAATGGGCTATTACTGATCACGAATGCATACAAGTAACTGTTGGTCCTGTGACGGTCAAACAAAAATTCTCCGAACCAACTTCAACCGAATATTCCATTACATTCTACCGCCCTAATCTATTAACACTATAACATTTAAACGACACTCGTAAATAGGGTGCTAACCAACTATAAAAATTAGACACCGCGCCATATGATCACAATACAACTTAACATACAGACGTGATTCATATAATAAAGAGTGATCTCATGACTTTGTTGACAACTTCCAAACGTTTATAAAGGAACGTCGCTTCTGAATTCTTCATTTGGATAATTTATTCTGTGATTGATAAACGAAAATGTCAGTCATAGCATTAACTTTAGCAATTATTTGCTTTGCATCAGTTCAAGCCAACGACCTTCGTATAGGAAACGTGTTGCCGCAATCTAGAAAGATCTACAGCGAAATAAAGGAAGCTAATCCCGCGTTATGGACGAGGACTGATGAGGTCATAATAAACGCGCCAAGAAACGAGATAATATCTGCTGTCTTTGTCACTGACTTACGGGAAGACAAGAATGGCGAAGCGTACATCGAAAGAGGTGGTGTAGGCGCGAACAGTGTTACAATTGGGTTGAAAAGTCCGTCTATACTTCGGGGCTATAAGTTTTTCATCGAAGTGTACGCAAATGATCCCAACGAGAAATATTTCAGTAAAGGGGGAATCGCTCAGTACAATGATGACAGTCAATATGCGAGAAAGTTCTAATGTAAGTTTTGTGATACTTTGAAGATTGTTTTGTAATTAAATTATTAAATTTTAAAACTTTGTACTTGTTTTTAATTTAATTTTCGATTCATCCATTTAATATAGACCCACTTTTATTATTAATGCAAGAAACAGATAAAGAAAAACTGCAAAATAAGCCTGCGTTTTAGGGTTCCGAAGTAAAATCAGAACCCTTATAGTTTCGTCATGACCATTTGTCCGTCAGTCCGAAGCATAGTGACGATACCCTTAGTGCTAGAAAGCTGTAATTTGGCATGGATATACATGTTTATTAAAACTCCAGAATCGTAGAATAAAATATTGAAAAACATTTTATTTTCAGGGTAGTTACGGTTACCTCCCCTACCTCTACAGGTAACGTGAGGATGAATTTTTTATTCTTCGCGTTCCCTATAGTGAGCCCACCGTTGAAAAGGTCCTCCAAAAATATTATGAGTTTTCTAAGACCATTTTTGGAATTAGGGGTCCGTTTGCGAAATATTTTGCTTTTAAGTGCTAGTCAAGTGTCCCACCTCCTGCTGGCGGGACGGTTGGATTTGGACAAGTGAAAAACTTCTCAAAAATAGTTTATATGATGAATTTACAAGGAAAACTATCACGGCTTTGTTAGCATAAGTAGTTAATGAGTAATAGTCGATTAACTTACTACTTCGGAACCTTACATTGCGCTTGGCTTGACACGCACTTTCCCGGTTTTTAGATCTCTTTTGATCACTGATTCCTCATGATTTTTACCTTCATAAAATATAATCCAATCATCCAAAAACACAAAAATGTCTGTAATGTCACCTTCTTCCTGATTATACATACTATACATATAATATCATTATGTAACCGGTCAAACTACAAAAACCAATAACTTCAAACTATCATTTCAAATATTGACAAAATTGGAAATGGCCCAAATTATCAAATACGTTGCAACCAAAATGATTTTCCGTGGAGTAAGAGATAAAAAACATAATGTTCTGTTAAGTGATTAGTAATTCATGTTTTTAATTTATATAAGACACACTCAGACTACTGAGTAGAAGAATACAACTGGCCTCTAAAATCATAAAATAAAAAAGTTGACGCCTGATAAAATTCAGTAGCAATTGTTACGGATGTAGGGACTGAGACAAAGGCTTTTCTCTAAGCGAAAGCAGGTTTAGCCGGTTGAGATATAGGTCATGAGGGATAGATTAGAAGGAGGGCAATCTCATATGAGGGGAAAGTTGAAAAAGTGTTGAAAAAGCTGTTTACTGAAAATAGAAGTTCCAATAATGGACATTCCAGAATCGCGCTAGTGCCTGTGAAATAGCGATATGAACATAGCTGTTGTAGATGGAGTGAAGATTGCTGAGTTATGCCACCCGTAAAGAATGGTGCTAGTGTCTGAGAAATAGATATTCGAACATACATAGCTGTTGTAGACCGCATCGCAGTGCCACCCGTTATTGGACGCATTTTTACAGACACTTCATACACAGAGATGGCCCTCCTACCTTCTATACTACATGTCATATTACCATCATGTCTAGATGGTGACATAATATTGTCACTGGTATTGCCATTAACAACTTCCGCACATACGTTATCGAAGTTCAAACAATAGTAACATTGAACCAAATTCCCAAACATAATCTTAATAAAACTAAGAACGCACTTTGATTGAAGACGTATGAATAGACAGACTAATAATACTGACTTATCTTTGTTTTATAAGAATTTATATTAGTACATAATTTATGAATAGGCGTGAGTGTAGACATACATATTATTATATTATATTATTAAGTTTACACATAGTACGAAGGACCGATAACCGTTGGGGAAGAAAGGTCCTCGAATGGCGCCCGCGTCTAGGAAAGCGAAGTACAGGACGTCCCCCGACAAGATGGACCGACGACCTGAAGAAGACAGCGGGCATCCGCTGGATTCAGAAGGCTCAGGACCGGTCAGAGTGGCGCAAGTTAGGGGAGGCCTATGTCCAGCAGTGGACCTCCAAAGGCTGATGGATGGATGGATGGATATTATTAAGAATGTTCTTAGGTCTTTACCTATGAAATTGGAGATTTGTATGAAAATTATATATGGTGATTGTGTAAAATTATTTGTATGGTATTTTTTTTTATTTTAGGTAATCAAAGTACTGGCCCAAATTATCTAGTATTACAATGTCACCATTTTGATGGCAATTTCTTTATCCCTTTACTGTAGAAGTCTGCTGAACGGGAGACGATGAAGTCACCGAAAGCGTTTTGTACTGCCTCTCGGGTGTTAAACTCAAAATTTCTAGATTTAAAACGATTTAACTAATAATGGACCGTGTTTATGCAAGCAGTGTTAGGCCCTTCCACGTCCAGTGGCGTAGCTAGGTAACCAAGGGCCCTGGGGCAAGTCAAAAAATGGGGCCCCACTGCTATCTAAACTGGTTAGGTTTTATCAAGTAAAAATATTAAAATATATACAAATACTTTAAAAATACTAAGCTACTTTATCATCAATGATCAGCTCTTTTTCGTGCACTGCAGGGCAGGTAATAAAAATATTAAAAAGTAACAACATAAATTACAATTAATACTTGGTGTAGATTTGGGCATTAGAACTAAATAGAAAAGATTCAAGGGTTTATTATATAAAGGTCGGACCTACTGACTGACTGAATAACAATTATATTTACAATCTTTTTCTAGCTTTAGTTTTTGCAAAAGTATCAATGACTTCGGTTAAATCCAGGCTTGATGCAGTTTTGTTTTCAATTACTATTAGCGATAAATGTCGGAGTCGAGTTTGGCCCTTACTATTTCTTAAATATTTTTTCATTATTTTTAATTTACTAAATGACCTTTCAGCTGCTGTAGAAGTGACAGGAATTGTAAAGAATAATAACAATGTTGTAAATACATCTGTTAGGTCGCATTCTAGCACTCCATATTTGCTCATTATTTTGCTATTACATAATTGGTGAACATTCCATGCTTGAGCTGTGCCTCCTGTGATAAGTGATACAAGTGAAAAATTGACACTACAGGAGGACGAAAAAAAGTTCAAAAAAATTCTAGTTCATAAACTGAGTTAGCTGTAACATGAGTACCTTCTTTTATAGATAAAAACCCTTACTGTCACCGTACATTTAGTTTTTTGTAGTAAATATTATAATATTACAGTAATTCATCAAAAACCTGTTGTTGTAACTAACTAAAGTTGTAACTTTTTTATTTCAAATGTATGTTAATATTACGTGATAAATGATACAAGTATTAAATTATGTTGCACCTATAAATTGTCTTTTTGTAAACTGATTTATAACTGATTAGGGTACAATTCTATATAGATTCATGTAGAATGGTACCCTAATCAGTATTGGTTTATAGTGATATAACTCTAAATAAATCAATATTCACGATAAATATATTGAAAAATAAAATGTGAAAATTTATATAATCGCAGATATAGCATGAAGCACAAAAAACTATCTGTAGAGCAATTATTTATAGGGGTTACAACTTTAGATAGGTATATCTGTCTATATTCACGGTTTTTTGTGGGTGTTTTTGCCAAAACCTGTGCAGAAATATCAGTTTGCACAAAATTATCTCCAAAACTATAGCAGATAGAAGAACGTGAGTAAGACCAAAAAAATTGTATTTTTTTTTATCTATGTTAAAATCACAAAAAGTGTACAACTCGACTTAGATCACTCATCACACAGAGGTGCCACAGAGTTAATTGAGTGAAAATCTAGGGCCTATTATTTGAATATTTTCTTTGGAATTCGTCACACTTTAGTAATAAAGTTGCTTCATCAACATGTAATAAAAATGTTGATGATAGAAAATCGAATATTTGACAGACTGCACTCATACCAGTAAAATGTGTATTTAATTGAGCTATTAATGTGTCTAATGTACTATTATTGAAAATCTCAATTTTACATATTTCTTCTCTGTTTGGAAATGGGAGAAATTTTCAAAAGTTCAGTTCGATCGAGATATCCTAGTAAGGATTCGAGGGCCCCCTGAGCTTGAGGGCCCTGGGGCACTGCCCCGCCTAGCCCCTTAGTAGCTACGCCACTGTCCACGTCGTTAATGTTTCGTGTTGTATGCGCAGCAGTATTTCCACGTAGGAATTGATATTCGAAAATTGTACGAATTTTCAGTTTAGCTATCCATGGCGCCAAAAACTACCATAATTTCACAAAAAAAATACTATCTAAAAACAAATAACTGAATTTGAAATTATAATAATACGGCTTTCGAACAAAATGTATTTGAATTTATTTGAAATAGTTGCTTTTCTTAAGTTATAATGAGATCTCGGAATTTTCACTATATCAGTCATTATTAAGCATTGCATGCGTTTAGTATTTGGGTATTCCCCAAATGGGATTCCCTGATTGAAAAGTCACTTAACTCACTTAAGCATTTGACATCAAAAATGCATAACTGCTCAACTAGCTGTTTTATAATCCGTTTGTATAATGGGGTATGAATGTACCGAAAAACATCCATTTATGTTCTCTATGTATATGTTTTTCATACAAAATTCAAATATTTATATTCAAAATTGAATTTATAAAATCACTCTTTAAAAGTCAATTTACCGTGACTAGACTGGGAAGGAGAAGCAGCAGGAAACTACCGAGGTGTTTTTTTCCTACTCACAGTTACAGATAGCACTTAGTACTACTACGAGGTATATTTATAATATTTATAAAACTCATGCCAAAGCAGTCTCGTCTTTATAGTAATCTTCTAATTTGTTAACTTTGTTTTGTGTAACCTTTCGTACGCAATTGACATGAGTATTGTTTTCTAGCAGTTTATCTGTTATGACAATATTTTGTTTACATTTTTCTGTATTCTGTATAACGGAAATAAAGCCTGGTTGGGGGTGGTTCGGGAAATAATAACAACAGTGGGCGTTTACATCACTTTAGTCAGAAACTCATTTTAACACAGGTTTTACACTGGTTATAATTAAACACGCCATTAGAACTGATTGTCTTCAATTATCCGAGTAACAGCCAACAAATAATAGGGCACGACGGCCCAGTGGCCTCCCATCACCCCTTACAGCCACCCCAATGCCTCGCATAATCGTCTGATCCTGTTACTCGTCAATCTGATATCACAATACAATTCACACGTCGCGTTCCGTCTTAAAAGTAACAACGTTCTTGTCTAGGCGTCTGCTCAGCTCGAGGGCTGTATCCAGAATGTAACGATACTCTTCTCTAGGTGTCCGTGCAGCTCGAAGGCTGATTCCGAAGTGGCCGTTCGTCGCTTGCAAGTTAATAGCTTTCCTCGGTTCTCCCGCCACGTCACCGCGTGACCAAATGACAGTAGTAAATTCACATAGTGTTGCCATCTTCACACTCCGAATACACACAAGCCTGGCCCGGCTTGACGTTCCATTTTATGATCTCCGACACGGCCATCGTGACAATCTCACCGTCCTCGGTGAGGCAGCAGGGGACCATCTGGAAAAGACATAACCTTCGCAAAGTAAAAGTTTCCCACTCGGCCTCCCTGACCTCAAGCCCCAAGGCTTCATAATGAAAACACATGTAGCAGCCAGAACGGGATAATACCAAGAACTACAATCTGATAACACGATCTAACTTTACAACAAAAGGCTTCATGGCACTCAAAGATAAGTCAGCAGTTTGTATGCAATACTCTGATCATCATCATCATCAACATCATCATCATCAACATCATCATCATCGTCATCATCATCATCATCATCAACATCATCATCAATCAAGTGGGCTACCTCCCAATACTTCACATAACCATTACTGCCCACCTGGCAGTACTTTGGGTGACCTCCATCCGGTACCCAGTTCGACATCACAACAACAACTCATTTCCTCCCTCCGGAAGTTCCAACAGCGACTGCTTACAGCTCCAAGCCATTCGCACGCCACTCACAGTCGTGGCCGCACTGCGGCGGGATATCTAGTGCCCGTTCTTACGCCTACGTCTACGAATGACTGGAGTTGCATGCCATCTGAGCGACTTGCATACCACTTACTACTCATCAAAAACAATCGACAACCGGTTCACTTACTGTGAAGATTTCAAGAAATTCTTAGTGTGTTATCCCGTCTGTCTTAAAGATTCTCAAAAACAGTTCAACAAATCAGTAAAGGAATTATTATCTTTGCATGACACTTTTAAATGGCAAAAAGGTTATTTTTCGCTCACTTCGCTCACCAAATTCTCTCTGTGGCCTTTATTACCAAAAATCGTCAAGTACACAAACTCAAGTAACCATCAAATGTCATATGTTGACATTACGTAATATCAGCACAAACTCAACAAGGAACAATTTTATTACTGTCAGTGAGCAGTAATCAAAATTAGCTACAAAAGTATCAATACAGATCACCTGTTTTAACATGTCGCCATACAATCACCGACGATCCTCATCGTAAGCCACGGTACAAGGAGCCGCGATGCGCTCCCGTCACTATCAACAAAATTAAATGCAGGTAGTTGACATCAGACTTCGTTATCTCGCATTGATATAATTTCTCGTCACCGTTTAGATATTCACAGGTTACAATATGTCCATACAACTGTCATCGTCACTTAGTTTATCTGAAACACACACAAAAACAAAAGACAAAAACACGAGATGTCTAATTGTTATTTTTCTGAACTGAGGGCAGACGATAATTAAAGAATATCAAGATGTTTGAAAATTGAATATTCTTGATATCATTTATAGAACGCTTCTGGTGTCACAAAACTTGCACTGACTTTGAATAACTTTGTTAATCATAATTACGTTGAAAGATACTGTACAATGACTTTATAATACTTCGTTGAATCAAGCACAAATACGACGAAACGATTTGTAGTTTACGCAAACCACATTCTAACCAGTTCTTTCTAATCAATCTTATTTTAAGGAAATCCTTGCATGTTCCAGGATTTCGAAGCACAACATTCTTACACAAAATAAAATTTACAAAATCTTAACTTAAATCTTAACTCTGAAAATTCTGTCAGCTGTTTTGACAGTTCAAGATGACGGCACCATTTACACTGCTTGACTTCGAGTGTATACCTACTACACAAAAACACTATCGAATTATCCAATCTTGTTAAGAATACTTAATGAAAAAATATGCCATACCAAATCGCTGTCTTATAATCTCAAACCTTAATCACAGAGTACTCAAGACATTATTCCGATCCTTTGTATTCGAATTTTACATGCTTGCCGTCCACCGTTTGTAACATCATATCTGAAAAACCTGAAATGCGGATTCTTGCAATCCGAATGAAAAGATAGTACTTTTCCCTCAAAGACACGTCTTATGAAAAATTTTTTTTTTTTGGTTTCTTTGGTTTGTTGATATAGTTTGGTGTCTTGGATGCTATTACTCCCTCGGCCATCTTTGACAAAATGAACACGTCCTCGTGTTCTGTGTTCAAATACTCGTAGTAACATACTCTGTTCCACTATTCACTTCCAACATAATTGCTTCTCGACCGAATATCGACATCTTGCGTGAGGCGAGTATCTGGGGGTAGGTTCACATATTTTCTTTGTAAAATTCCACGGTTCTCATTTACTCGCGTTTACTGTCGTTACGTTTCTCATTGCAACCAATTCATTTCAATATCATCCGAACCACCGTCATTCTTCATTTATTTTCCGACATGTGTGGGCGAAATTTTCTCATCATGTGGGTCCATTCCACTTCCGATAACGGAAATAAAGCCTGGTTGGGGGTGGTTCGGGAAATAATAACAACAGTGGGCGTTTACATCACTTTAGTCAGAAACTCATTTTAACACAGGTTTTACACTGGTTATAATTAAACACGCCATTAGAACTGATTGTCTTCAATTATCCGAGTAACAGCCAACAAATAATAGGGCACGACGGCCCAGTGGCCTCCCATCACCCCTTACAGCCACCCCAATGCCTCGCATAATCGTCTGATCCTGTTACTCGTCAATCTGATATCACAATACAATTCACACGTCGCGTTCCGTCTTAAAAGTAACAACGTTCTTGTCTAGGCGTCTGCTCAGCTCGAGGGCTGTATCCAGAATGTAACGATACTCTTCTCTAGGTGTCCGTGCAGCTCGAAGGCTGATTCCGAAGTGGCCGTTCGTCGCTTGCAAGTTAATAGCTTTCCTCGGTTCTCCCGCCACGTCACCGCGTGACCAAATGACAGTAGTAAATTCACATAGTGTTGCCATCTTCACACTCCGAATACACACAAGCCTGGCCCGGCTTGACGTTCCATTTTATGATCTCCGACATGTATATAAGCAGGTTCTCATTGACACAAAATACAGATGATGTCAGAGAAATAGTCTTAGAATTTTGTCCGCCCTGGAAATTTTAGAAAGTTTGGGAAAATTGAGCAATCAATTAATATTTATAACATAACACGACACGCCAAACACGAGTTTGGAAATATTTGTTTGTTCATACTATCACGAGCACAGCGTCACTCGCCATACATCGTGATGGATAGCTCCTTTGTCACCTCCAGTATACAATATTAATCTATGTTTGCCACTGTTTGCTACCGTGGACGGGTTCATGCAGTAACGAGACACTTTGACAGTTGACACTTAGCTTCGGTTACTTAAATCGCTCCTTAGTACAGAATTTGTATGATGATTCTTTACTAAGGACTCTGAGTTGGCGCGATACAGTTTTCTGCAAAAATAATTGAAGTATTGAGATCCTTGGTGTCGACATTTCGAATGAAGTTCAGTTTCGGGACCACTTGGTTAGTAAGACCAAATTAGCTGCAAGAAAATTGGGAGTACTGAACAGAGATAAGCAGTACTTCACGCCTAAGCACAGGTTGATGCTCTATAAGGCGCAAATTCGGCCGCACATGAAGTACTGCTCTCACCTTTAGGCCGGAGTCCCAGCTGGCCTAGTGGATTCGTTCAACCCAAGCTTTAAGACTGATTTGAGTGGTTTGAGTTGAGGAGAGATGTAAGCTCTCTCTACGTATTTTACCGTCTGTATAATGAGGAATGTTCTGAAAAACTGTTTGGCTTAATCCCTAATCGTTAATTCTCTTCACCTCACATCACGGTGTACCAGGTTATATCAACACCACCTGGATACCTGGCGCTCGTCCATAGTTCGGTTCTCACGTAGTTTTCTACCCTGTACATGTAAACTGTGGAACTAACTTCCTGCATCGGTGTTCCCTCAAAACTATGACATGGGATCCTTCACGAAGCAGCTCTATTGTTTTCTTTAAGGCCGGCAACGTATTGGTGACGCCCCTGGTATTGCTAATATACACCATTACCATCAGGCGACCCGTCTGCTCGTTTGCGTGCTCAAGATGTCTAGCATTGGGAAAGTTGAGTGAAATACTCCACTTTAAAATAATGCGTAATTAAGTTTCTTGGTTCCCTATTTCACACACCATCCCGCCCTATATAAAACAATGCTCTTTCATTATCATATCAGTGTAAAACGAACGAACGAAGCAAAATGCGTGCTGTAATTTTTGTTGCTGTAATCTGTGTCTTGGCTTCTGCTGCTGCCCAGAGCCATGACCTAGTCGCGGGGCAGGCTACCTACGGTGACGTCATCGTGTTCAAGGCTCATGAGTACAAATATGGTTTCCCACTGATCGTCAGAACCAGCATCATCGAATACCCGCCCCCAGGACAGAATAACTTCGCCTACATCAAAGCTATCTACGTGAAAGACCACAACCTTGACGGAAGTGGAGGATATGCGACTATTTCTGCGGGTGGAGTTGGACAGAGGTTCGTGAAGATCAAGCTTAAGAGCCAAAGGAGTTATGGCTTCAACTTTACTATTACCGTCTATGGCAGATATTGAAGTTTGCTTCTTCTCTGAAGAAGTAATGTGATGTGCCAGTATTAGGTTAATTTATTCGTTATTTATTTATTATCCACGCTGTGTTATATTTATTAAAGTGATTTTATTATAATTATGGTGTTTTAAAATAACATATTGTTTATGTCTAGCCAATTTGTGTCAATGTCTAGCTTATCTACCGTAAATATGAAATTTATAGAATTCGTAATTTTCGTTTTAAACATTCATAAGTTAAGTCTAAGCTACTACTTAAAAATCTTATTAAATTCCAAACTATTATAGAACTCACAATTCAAATCAATTATTTCAAATTACTAGTTACTTAGATAGGTACTTCATTTTCACTGAAAAGTAATATCGATTAATTTTTAATTAGCGTTCTTTTCACCTGGGCCACCGAGAATGATATAAATAGAGGTAGAAAACTAAATTACAATTAAAATACTTTTATTTATTTATTTAATATTGGCAACAAGAAAATGTGCAATCCCTAGCTAGCTGTAAGAAAAACTGGCAATGAAAAACGGACAAGATTTAATGAACGCACGAAACTTAATGAATGCGAATGTGTAAATGACTGAATTAGTTAGTCTTTATTGTTCCACTGTTTCATAAAGTTAGTCTGTAATGTAAATCTTAACTTATATAAAAACGCTACGGCACTCGTTGCTCTAAATAAAGATATATCTATTGATATTATTAATATAAACAAATCGTTAGGCAATGATACAATATTTATTTTATGTAAGTAAATAAGTAGTTGACTACATACATACTACATATCTATTAAGGTGAATAAATAAAAGATTTACGCTGTTAAGCGAAACTTGGATTGGTCGAACAATGGTTATTGATAACTTCATTTACGATAGATAGGTATAATGAGTTTTAGTTATTTTATCTGCACGTCTACACAAAGGTCACAGATCACAGTGATATTATTTTTATGTGAATAATTGTAAAACGAGCCGACGTCTGTCCATGAACATCAGTAATACCAAAGGCATCACTGATACGTTACCAGCCAATGAAGAAAAGAAAAAAACTGAACCTCGTGTTTAGAACTGGCCAGTAAGAAAAACTGCCGATGAAATAATCATTTAAAAATCATATTGATAATAATAAGAATAGTATGGAACTGTGATGGAAACCTTATATTAAATTCATATTGTATAATTTGTTTTAACATATTGGTGCCACTAATTATCCGTAATATCTGAATCAGTTGGCAAAAATAACAATTAGCACGATAATGCAGCGCTCTAGGTAATCAAGGGATTGAAGCGCTCATAGCCCGGCGCGGCGGCGGCTTGTGTCGGTCGGCGATTCAGTGATAGACCGAATCAACAACGGTCAGTGACTGTGTGACCCCTAGTAGCAAACATTTCTTGACTGCTCCCGTGCTTCTGACGGCACGTAAGGGGCCATCCATAAATTACGTCACATGTTAGGAGGGGGGGAAGGGGGGTCGATGTGTGTGTGACAAGGGGTGGAAGGGGTTCTAAATTTTGTGACGTCACATTTCAAAATCGATAATGTTTAAAATTTATTTCTGAACTGCTATTTTAATTTAATAATTTCTAGGTGTAAAATTGCATAATATGTGACGTCACACTAGGGGGGGGGAGGTCTCACAAATGTGACCAGCTGTGACAAGGACGGGGGAGGGATCAAAAAGTCATGAAATTAGTGTGATGTAATTTATGGATGGTCCCTAATGGCACGTTAAGACGTCGGTTCAGGTTGTTGTCGTCACATAACAGTCGTTTTGCCACGTCTGAGGCCTTCGGGTGGCATGAAAAATTTCCTCCCCCTACCAATCGATATTTTAACAACACGGTGTACTATGTTCTAGGACTCTTTAATAGGAGAGACCTTTGCTCAGTGGCAGTGCCGGATTTATATTTTTTATGAGTGTAGGCCAATTAATTTTCGCCGCCCCATGTTTCCTTTCCATGTGCCCTTTCTAAAATAATAGTTTTCCATTCATAGTAAGGAAGGCACTGAATTAGTCCCTACGAAAGTGCGTAAAAAAACAAGAATTACAATTTTTTGCGACACTTTTTAACAGCAATATCATCTATAATATATCATCTTCTGAAATCTGCCGCCCCTAGGACGCTGCCGCCCCTAGGCCGCGGCCTATACGGCCTATTGACAAATCCAGGACTGCTCAGTGGTGGTTGGAACCAGTATTATGACGTTCTTCTAAAATTCTCAATATGTTATTAAAGGTTTGTGCCGAAATTGACCAGAATGGCAGGTGGTTACCCCTTCTGATTGTGAGAGGTGACCCTAATAAAACTATGAGACACTATACTCAAAATTATCTAAGATGCCCATAATGATAGCTGCCATTAATTAATATGAACTAACCTGGTATTTGAGCTAAATGGAATAATCATTTACTTGACATTAATAGCTGGATACTTACAGACGAAGATTTCTGTCAAAATTTGTTTAAAATCTCTACTGGTTTTCATTGGCATTATTTATAAATCATATTAAACGTTATAATCTAGTAAAAATCCCATCACATCATAATTTATGCAAAATTGAATAAAAATATAGGGCGTTGAAACAATGTTATATTATAAAGAGGCCTAAACACAGACATAAATAGTAAATACATGTATGTGGGCCTAAACCTACACCATAGAGTAACTTATGACGTAGTGATGTGACGGGTTGAAACCGCTTATAAAACCAATCATAATCGACATTACTATAATCGAAACTTAAAAATAAAAATAAATTTATTTTTAAGTTTCGATTTTCTTTTTTCGATTTTCTTTTCTTCTATAAGGACATGACCTGTAATTTAATGTAATGACAGTGTTTATTACGATAATCTCTAACCGTAACCATTTGAAGATTTTGAACTAATGAGAATAGGGTTAGAATATTCATTATTCAACCGAAACCAAATTTCGTACGCTGGATGCGGCGCGGACGAATTTTTTAAAGTTCCAAAGCATACATGCATAATATGTAAGAACTTTAATATGATTATAACAGGTAATTGAAACGAATGCCTGCAAATTTGACAGATTTTTTATTGTTAAGATCATACGACTATAACCCGCGCTAGTTAAGAAACTAATATTATGATGACATCAATTTAATTCAACATGTAGGCAACAAATAAAGCCAGCCATTATACAATTTACTCCGCTCCAACGTTATCAGATGTATAAAGGTATCTACCAAATATAGTTACAGTAAAATTGAAGCCATTTCCTCGTTCACTCACAAGTTTGATGACAACGGACTTCTTCCCAACACCTCCATCGAAGATCGAAGCATAACCCCCTGATCCATCTTGGTAATGGTCCTTCACCGAAAGAGCTGTTATCTTAGCGAGGCTCTTGTGTCCTGGTGGTGGATAAGAGATATAACTGACTCTTTTGAGAAACGGTATAGGGTACTTGTGTTCCAAAGACTTGTGTAAAAGGATATCTTCTTCTGTAACATTTCCCACAACTAGATCATGGCTCTGAGCAGAAGCAGAAGCAAAGAAGATTACAGCTAGAAGAATTATAGCACGCATTTTGCTTCTTAGGTCTTTTTCACACTGACTACTTTTTCGAATAGACAGTTGCTGAGCCCTAGCGGACTTTACAACTGCGCGCGGACAGAGTGATATTATAGTACAATTGCATTGTTTATATAGAACAGGACGGAGAGGAACTAACTTTTTTATAACCGTACCGTTGCTAATACATAATTTATTGTACATTGCGAAACAATTAAAACAGCGGTCATATCATTAATAAGAAAACATTTAATTAGTACTTATAAAAATACCCTTATTTAAATTAAAATAGATTTCCTTTTTTATCAACATAACAAAATGGGCGTTGTTTCAATTGTTTCGTTAAATCAATTAAATATTAGCAACGCTTCACTAACATACTATTGGTTAGCTACTCTCATGTAAAATTTGATATAGGTAACGCCTAATTAATCTTCCTGATTCCTTATTGCATACATCCTCCTGTTCTATATAAAACAAGTCGCCGTCAGTACCACACCAGTGTGTAACCGACTTAAGAAGCAAAATGCGTGCTGTAATTCTTCTGCCTATAATCTGCGTGTTAGCTTCTGCTTCGGGCCAGAGCCATGATTGGGTGATCGGCCATGTTACAGACAATGACGTTCTTTTAGATCAGTCTTTGGAACAGAAGAACGGTATACCATTTTTGTACAGAGTCAGCTTACGCTCTTACCCATCATTTGAACAGATTCCCTATGCTGAGATAACAGCTGTCTCCGTGAAGGACCATTACACTGATGGATCAGGGGGTTATGCTTCGATCTTTGCTGGAGGTGTTGGGGATAAGGAAGTACACATCAAATTTGAGAGCCAACGAAGCAGTGGCTTCAACTTCACTGTATCTGTCTTTGGAAGATACCATTAAATAAATATACCTTTGATAATAACATTAACTGTAGTAATTTCTTATTCACTGTTGCAATAGAGTAATTTGTAATATTTTCAGGTCATTAATTTATTGCCTTATTAATTATAAATTACGTGTCGTATATAATAAAGTGATGTTATTATAATATTATCTAGTGGTTTTAAAGTGTGCATCTGGATTGAGGACCCACTTTTTTTCTTGGCGTAGCAAATTGAAATTTATAGAGGATTTAGTTAAAATTTGTTAAAACTTAAAGCAAACACTCATAAATTTCTTAAACGTGAATTAAAGATGTTATGGGCAAATGTTTTGGGCCCTCAGTTCAGATGCCTACAGAAAGTGACAAAGTATAAATCTCAGAAAGTACTACCTCAGTGTCAATAATTTTTATTCTAGAATTTAGTTAAGAATTTCTTAAAATGATTTATCTCATTCTCAACTGGTTAGAGAGTAACATGACAGATTTATCGTAGTTTTACTTGGGCCCTCAATCCAGATTCCAGTTTATGAACTGAGGGCCCAGACGATACATAGGTTTAAAAGAAGAAATACATAAATGTGCCTTGAATACCTCCTAGATAATATCCCTATGAATTACTTAAAAAAAATAGTGAAAAAGAAGTAACGGCTGAAGGGTAAAACCTATTGGAGTTTTCGGATAACGTCTGATCTGAGGGCCCAACATTTTCGGCTTTATCGACTAGGTGCAACCTTTTAGTTTGAAAAAAATTACCTGAAAAGTTTTTACTAATATTTAGCTAAATTTCTACATACGGTTTTTGATAAAAAATGCCATACTTTATAAGAAAATGAACTTTAAAGTTTTAGCAGGGACAAATTTTGTAGGGTAACCATGATTCCAAAATAGGAAGTTATGAACAGATGAGATCAAGTTTTAGCTCAAGAGTGACAAAAACAGAAATAAGAAAGAGGATTTGGACTTGTATAAGAAATAGAGGGGCTCATATCGAGCAAGACGTATGAATATAAAAATATCTTAATAGTTTGTGCATTACTTTTACGCATTTTACTTTTTAACCCTGAAATATGCTTTACTTGCGTTGAGTTAAAATCCGCTTTTGTTAACAATTACATGTTTTTTGACATGAAACATGATATTTTAAAATTATGTTGTTTTTTTGTAACTCATAATTTTTAATTGTGAAGTAATATTTATCTTATTAAGCTAGTATAGGCTTAATCAAAGTATCTATCGCGTGGTCTGCTATGACGATTTGATGGTTGTTTAGTGACAGTAGAGAAGAAGAACCTATTTATCATTTCATTTCATTTATTTGCCATAAATGTGGTACATTGCGAGTTGGTACTTATTCATATATTACACGTTTCTCACATTTAGCTTCTTAAAAGCATGCAAATATTATACATATTATGTCAAGCACAGATTACATTCGTCACTTTTAATTATATAATTGATCGCTAAATTAAATTTTTTATGTCTAATTTATTAATGCCAATTATTATTTTATTGTAATATTTTAATTAAATTAAATTATTCTTGCTGTCATATTTCATGTACCTATTGTATATTAATTATTATTAACTAAATTCAATGTCAATTGTCAATTATATATTATGAATACCTCAATGTCAACGATATATTTTTATGCAATTTTTTCTGTCATAATTCATATATTCTATATTATTATAATTCAATTCTATGTCAATGATTAAATAATATTTATAATTTTTAATGTCAACAATGTATTATAATTAATTAGATTATGTAATTTCATCCAAAATAAGTTATATGTATTATATCATTTTTATATTGTCGCTGAGGTATTCAGTAACAGAATAATAACATTTATCTATAAGCCACATGTTGAGTGACCTTTTAAAGGTAGTCACTGATTTTTGTTTCATCTCGAATGGTAGTTTATTATAAATTTTAATAGCCATAGAATACGCATTTTTACCAAATTTAACAGATTTTGCTGAGGGCAGCACTAGTTTGCGAGGAAATCTTCCCCTATAATTACCACAATCTTCCTCGTTCGTTTTAAATAGTTGCGGGTGGGAATGTACAAAATTACATATTTCGCTTATATAGATACATGGAAATGACAGTAGTTTTAGCCTTTTAAATAGTGGTTTACAACTTGTTGTACTCTTTACATTACAAATAGCACGGATACATTGCTTTTGCGCTATAAAGGCTCGTTTTTCGTCTACTGAGTTACCCCAAAGTACAACACCATATTTTAGTATAGAGGCCACATAGCCGTGGTATGCAATTAGTGCCGTTTTTTCATTGGTTATTCTGGTCAGTCTCCACAATGCATAAACAAACTTATTAATCTTGTTGCAAACCATTTGTATATGTGCCTTCCATGTACAGGTGTTGTCTAGTGCTATTCCTAAAAATACTACTGAATGTGCTTCAGTCAATATATGGTCATTGTGCATAATTTTTAATTGTCTATTATTCAGGTGCTTATTATAAAATTGTAGATATTTGGTTTTGCTTAGGTTAACGCTTAAATTATTTTTTGTGAGCTAATTTATGATTTGATTAATTGTGTCGTTTATGTCTTGTTGGAATTCTTTTGAATTTTTGTTGTCATGGGGAATTATTACAGATATATCGTCAGCATACAGTGTACAGTAGTGGTTAGTTATTTTTGGTAAGTCATTAATATATATTAAGAATAAAAGCGGGCCGAGTATGCTACCTTGGGGCACGCCAGTGTTATTAAGTTTGATATCCGATTTAAGACTTCTTTCAAACAATTTGTTGTCTACATGTTTGATTTCGACATATTGGCTCCTTTTGCTTAAGTAAGTTTTGAGCCAGTTCAATACTGGTCCTCTTAAACCGTAGGCTTCACATTTTTTTAGCAAGATCGAATGATTAACGCAATCAAACGCTTTGCTCATATCAAAAAATATTCCTACTACGGATAGTGATTTATCAACATACTGGAGAACTCTATTCATTAAATTGAACGTTGCTAGTGTTGTACACTTACCCTTCTGGAAGCCATATTGATTTTCATTTAAAGTTTGCAGAAAAATTTTGTAATTCTGGTATGTATGGCTTTCTCAAATATTTTAGATAAAATAGGTATTAACGCAATAGGCCTATAGTTCTTAATGTCCTTCTTATTACCTTTTTTAAAAATCGGTTTAACAACAGAAACCTTAAGGGAGTCCGGGAATATTCCTTGGGAAAATGATAGGTTTATCAGATAAGCTAGCACTGGTGCCAAAGCCATTGCTCCTTCTTTTAGTAAATGTGTAGGAAATTCATCGTAACCCGTAGAAGGTGTGTTTCTCAGTGACATTATTATCTTATAAACTTCGTGCGGATCAGTTGGAAACAAGTACATGCTAGGGGCTGTGAAGTCGACTTTAATTTGATTCGTATATTCACAAGAGAATTGCGCACTCTGTGTACAAAGCTGTCATTAAATACATTTGATATTTCTTTCAAGTTTGTTATACTAGTGTTATTAAAGACTATCTCATTAATGCTTCTTGTATCCTGTAAGCTAGGTGAAATATCATTTTTAATTATTTGCCAAGTTCCTTTGCCAACATTTTTGGCTCTTTTAATGAATTTTATATTACGTGATCTCTGTGCAGTGTAGATACATTGTTTGAGTATTTTTGAATATGATTGATACTTGATTTTATTAGAACTGTTTCGTTTTTTATAGTATTTAAATCGTAGATATCGTTTTGTAGCACAGGATTTCTTGATACCTTTACTTAGCCATTGTAAATTGTAGTTCGTGTCATTACATTTAATTTTTTAAAATGGGAAACATAGATTGAAGAATAAGAGTAATGTCTCATGAAATAGGTTAAATGCACTCAACGTGTTGTTGTCATTAAAAACATCAGACCATGACAGACTTTGGATGCTTTTTTTAAATTTTTTAATGTACTCAGGGCTGAAGTCTCGCTTTTTTATGAAGTAGTGCCTAATTTTTTTCTTTTGTTTACCTATGGGTACTAACACTGATTGCGCCGTATTATGGTCCGATATATACAATTGATGTAATTCACCTTTAGCCTCCGCGACGTTACTAAAGATTAAATCTATGCAGGAGTTGAGTCTGGTAGGCTCAGTAATGTGTAAGTGGTAACCGTTATTCTGTAGTATTCTATTAAATTCCCTAGAGGTATGAGTATCTTTGAGTATATTTATATTCAAGTCACCACAGTCCTGGATTTGTCAATAGGCCGTATAGGCCGCGGCCTATGGGCGGCAGCGTCCTAGGGGCGGCAGATTTTCGAAATTCTTGTTTTTTTAGGCACTTTCTTAGTGACTAATTAAGTGCAATTCCTTACTATGAATGGAAAATTATTACTTTAGAAAGGTACATGGGGCGGCGAAAATTTATTGGCCTACACTCATAAAAAATATAAATCCGGCACTGAGTCACCAACTATAAAGATTTTCCAGTTTTTTGTTTTGGATTTTAATTTTAGAAGCAGGTTTTCCAGCCTTATAAGAAATGTATGTGTGTTTGTTGTTGTATTGTCTGGTATTCTATACAAGCATACAATTACACATTTAAAATACGGTACTTCAATGCCGCATATTTCGAAACATTTCGGATGAGAAAATTCCTTGACCAAGGCCAATTCACGAAATTCAATTTCCTCCTTACAGATTTATCTACATACTCTGTCGTATGGGCTTGCTGATGCTGATTTTGAAGACGTTATAATTAAGAAATAACAGTACAGAAGTGTAATAAATAAGATTTTTTCAATTTGCAAAACTAACTTAATTATCTCGCTTCTTCCTCATCGTGCCACCAAATTGTTCCACCAGTGGCACGAGAAAGAATTGTCATTCCTCGTCGTACCACTGAATGATTGTTGCTCTACTAATAATAAAAAAATCTAAAGACAAATTTTATTTCAGATACCTAGTATAATAATATTATAGTATAAAAAAACAATATAATCATAACTTTTACATCAACAAAATCATAACTTCCCATTCATCATGGTTACCCTACAAAATTTGTCCTTACTAAAACTTTAAAGTTCATTTTCTTATAAAGTATGGAATTTTTAATCAAAAACCGTATGTAGAAATTTAGCTGAAAATTAGTAAAAACTTTTCAGTTAATTTATTTCAAACTAGAAGGTTGCACCTAGTCGATAAATCCGAAAATGTTGGGCCCTCAGATCAGACGTTATCCGAAAACTCCAATAGGTTTTACCTTTCAGCCGTTACTTTTTTCACTATTTTCTTTTTAACTAGTTCATAGGGATATTATCTAGGGGGTATTCAAGGCACATTTATGTATTTCTTCTTTTAAACCTGTGTTTCGCCTGGGCCCTCAGTTCATAAATGTCTGGATTGAGTGCCCAAGTAAAACTACGATAAATGTAATGTTACTCTCTAACCAGTTGAGAATGAGATAAATCATTTTAAGAAATTCTTAACTAAATTATAGAAAAAAATTATTGATACTGAGGTAGTACTTTCTGAGATTTATACTTTGTCACTTTCTGTAGGCATCTGAAATGAGGGCCCAAAACATTTGCCCATAACATCTTTAATTCACGTTTAAGAAATTTATGAGTGTTTGCTGTAAGTTTTAACTAATTTTAATAAATCCTCTATAAATTTCAATTCGCTACGCCAAGAAAAAAAGTGAGCCCTCAATCCAGATGCACACGTTTTTAAATAGCGTCAGTTCTAGTCTATATTTTAATTTAATTTTTTAATTTATGTACATAATACTCGTATATGAAAATAATCGGTCAAATTCGCAGTCATTTGTTATATGGATAAGAAAATATTTTCACTATTTCTTACAGAGTTTACAAAAGTCAAGTCAGTTACTTGTAAAAGTCACGAAAGTAATATCCCTTATCCATGGACATCAGCAGCATTCCGACTTGGAAAGACGTAACTAATATAATTAATATTTTTATCGGATATCTACGGTACATTTATACATTTAGAAAACTTAACGACTTAAAAGGATGAACAAGTTATTAAAACACTTATATTTTTATTACATCATTTAATTCTTAATAATCATAACACAGCACAGGGCAATAAATAACCAGAATTACCTCAATGCCGTCTCATAAATCATTTTTTCACAGAATTTTTCATTGTAATAGGCGCATAATAATTCCCGTAGATGGTTACAGTAAAGTTAAAGCCATAGCTTCTTTGGCTCTCAAGATTGATTCTTACGTACTTCTGTCCAACACCACCAGCGGTGATACTCGGGTAACCTCCTGTTCCATCACGGTAATGATCCTCCACAAAGATACCTTTTATAGTAAATCGGTTCTTCCATCCTGGTGGGGGGAAATCGACGATGCTGGTTTGCTTGAAGAATGGGAATGGTAACGCTTCTTCAAGAGTTTTGTATATGATGAGATCACCGTAATCAACCTTGCCTACGACCAAATCATGGCTCTGGCCCGAAGCAGAAGCTAACAAGCAGATTACAGCCAGAAGAATTACAGCACGCATTTTGCTTCTTACGTCCGTTTCACACTGGTGTGGTACTGACGGCGTTTTATATATACTGATTGTTTTATATAGGACGGCGTGTAATATAAGGTTAATTAGGCGTCATGTTTTTTAATATGGAAATAGTGTACTAATATTGTATTACAGTAGAGTTTTTAATATATTTAAAAGTAGATAAAAAAATAACTGAAATAAACCATATCATTTGTTTTGCTTCAATATTTTGCTAATAATACTTAAAGAAAATAAAAACCTAGAAATATTTACTATTTCGAAATGTATTTGTTATGATTAAAACATCAATGGCTAATAATTCCAGTTTTTAGTTAAACTGGCCAACAGATTTACAAGTGAAAAGACCAATTTTCTTTAGTCGATTTAATATTTCGAATGGTTAAACCCGGATTTGTGCCCAAAGATTAGTTTTTAGGTGTCAATTCCTTCCGGTTTGTTGCTTGTAGCAGTGCCGGATTTATATTTTTATGACTGTAGGCCAATTGATTTTCGCCGCCCCATATGTACCTTTCTAAAATAATAATTTTCCATTCGTAGTAAGGAAGGCACTGAATTAGTCACTAAGAAAGTGCGTAAATATAATATATCATCTTCTGAAATCTGCTGCCCCTAGGACGCTGCCGCCCCTGGGCCGCGGCCTATACGGCCTATTGACAAATCCAGGACTGGCTTGTAGCGGTTATGAACAATTGTTAGCATATACAATCCAATCGCCAAAAAATTTCTACAACTAAGAACAATCGCCTTATCTAAATCTGTCAAGCCAGTGGCTTCCCACTGGGAAAATTCATATACACAAACAAATAAACGAGCGACCTTTTGCCCTAAATGCATAATTTTTCTCCTTTCCTCGGATAATCTCACCATCACCCAGGTTTGACTGATAGAGAATGCTTAATCTTTATCGTTTTTCATAAGAGTGAGAGAAACAAAACACTTTACAAGATTTCTATAACTTTGCTTGTATTTATGAATAACCAAATATTTAATGATTATATGTATATTGGATTGTCCATACAAACTTATTTTTCCTTTTCGGTGCTAATAGGAGGTAGCCTACATTATTAAACATTCTTTGTTAGATTCTTACAAAGCTTAACATACACTCGTGGTTCAAGGAAACAGTGATCTCATTACCTTACAGATCACCTGAGGAAATAAACTTTACTTCTAAATTCTGTATATTTACGTAAATTGCGTAACTAAGAATAACAGCCTGTAATATTTTTAATTACTTATTCTTATCGATAAAGTAAGTTGATAAGCGAAGATAATACGCTTAATGAGCAAACATTACGCGTTTCTTTCACTTATTTTAATCCAGTTCAATTAAATATTAGACACGCTGGTACAATTTTATTTACGCTACACTTGTATTAAATTTCACATAATGCCTAATTAACCATCCTAGTGCCTTATTGCACACACCATCCTGTTCTATATAAAACAATGTGCCGTCAGTACCACACCAGTGTGAACCGGACGTAAGAAGCAAAATGCGTGCTGTTATTCTTCTGGCTGTAAGCTGTGTGTTAGCTTCTGCTTCGGGCCAGAGCCATGATCTTGTAGTCGGTCATGTAGGGGCTGGAGACATGCTGTTATTCAAGAGTAATGAAGTCAAGTGGCCCATCCCACTTTTTTACAGAATCAGCGTTATAGACTTCCCTGTAGTAGGACAATTTAACTATGCCAAAATTACAGCAATCCATGTGAGAGACCATATCGCCAACGGATATGGAGGATACGCCTCCATTCTCGAAGGTGGTATTGGCATGAAAAAAGTTCAATTCCTGCTAGAGAGTCAATTCAGCAGTGGTTTTAACTTTACTGTAGCCATATATGGCAGATATAAAACAACTACTTCTTTCGTTGGATAAAAATGGAGTTATCTAAAAGACAGCATTAAGTTATTTTGGGTGTTTTATTTGTTTCTTCTGCTGTTTTATATGTATTAAAGTAATATTATTGTAATGATGGTGTTTCATTGACGTGTTCCGTCCTTTTCAGTATTTTTACACACTGTAAATATTTATATAATTTTGTGTGGCCGTGCAATAGTTATATAATTTTAGTAAAACTTGGAATTCATACATACAATCAGGTATATAAGTATACCGCTATTATGATGAATGTTTTTAAGAATAAGTTAATAAATTTTGGACCTTAGGGGGATTAAGATTGATAAAGTAAATTTATACTGGTTCACAAGGCCGCCGAGATTATTGGTGAATATATCAAGTAGTTTGGCAAAGGGAGATCTCCCGCCAGGCGAGGTGTGTTGCCTGGGAGGCGGCCGAGTCCCAACTGACGTTGTCGGAGCATTCGTATAATTATATACTAGCGATCTTTGAAAACTTCGATAGCGTGATTCAGGGTGGCGTGACGTCAGGTTACAGTTAACAGTCGGGACCCATTTACAGGGCTGCTTGGGAAAAAACAAACAGGATTTGATTGGTTGAAGAATAGGTCCCAACTGTTAATCCTTCTATGGTTTAGTTTTTCTGTATTACTTTTAACAATATTCTTAACTACTGAGCTAATTTTTTTCTTTTTAGTTTTTTTACACAGCCGGGTTTTTTGTGTTTTTTTAATAATTTCTTTATAATCTGATAGAAAAATCTGAAAAATCTATTTCAGTCACTCCTTAGTAACCCCTTCGTTTTGTTTTATATTGTTGTAATTTAATCGACTATTAATCAATAACTAAACAAGATAACCAAACTCTGACAGTTTTCCTTTAAAATTTACTATTACTGTGAATGTCCAATATAAGTCAATTCAACAGTACCCGGTGAATATCGATAATATAAAAGTTTAATATCAGCAAAACAAAACGATATTAACCTTTTTGAAGTTTA
Source organism: Thymelicus lineola (assembly GCA_963932265.1). Classification (NCBI taxonomy): domain Eukaryota; kingdom Metazoa; phylum Arthropoda; class Insecta; order Lepidoptera; family Hesperiidae; genus Thymelicus; species Thymelicus lineola. The sequence goes on from OZ010704.1 coordinate 8,381,869, forward strand.
ACTCCGTTAGAATCGATGTATGAAAAATTTATGGGGAGTAAAATCAAACTTTTTCAGTTACGTTATGTGTTATAGTTGTAATTCGTAACACAATCTATATGGTTACTGATCAGTAACAATGCCATCAATATTCTGATTTGACAATCGCAAACTAGATGGCGTTGTAATAATTGCGTAACTAGATGGCGTTGTTACTGATTTGACGATTGCATACTAGATGGCGTCAAACTCCAGTCATGCATCGGAGCTGACACGTACACGCAATTTTTTAAATTGTTTTCTTATCTTTTATCAAATAAAATTTAGCAATGCTACACTTAATTATACATAGAATTTAATTACACTAATTTAGAATTAAATTTAACGTAACGCCTAATTAGTCTTCATGGTGCAAGTATTGCACACGCCGAACCGTTATATATAAAACAATTCGCCTTCAGTACCACACCAGTGTGAACCGGACGTAAGAAGCAAAATGCGTGCTGTAATTCTTCTGGCTATAATCTGCGTGTTAGCTTCTGCTTCGGGCCAGAGCCATGATCTGATGATAGGCCAGCCGGGAGATGGCGATGTCGTCATATTCAGGAGTAATGAATACAAATACGGATTCTTTTTCTTCCACAGAATCAGTCTTATCACCTTCCCTGGACTAGAGCAGTTTAATTACGCAAAAATTACGTCAATACAAATAAGAGACAATGTCGCCAACGGATATGGAGGGTACGCCACAATTCTCAACGGTGGTTTTGGCCATAAATTTGTTCAAATTCTGCTAGAGAGCCAAAGTAGCTATGGATTCAACTTTAATATCACCATCTATGGGAAACTTATCTAATGAATAATAATTAAGCAAAGTATTTTGGGTGAATATTGTTTTATTAAAGAAATAATATTATTGTAGTAATGGTGTTTTTAAATAACGTTTTTTTCCACTTTCAGATCTATAGTCGTACATATCATAACATGTCCATAAGGGAAATACTTAGCTTTGTAATATTTATAAAATATTGAAGCATGATCCGAATTAATATTTTGTTTATTTTTTCGAATGTGCAGTTGCAGTTACTATAATTTACTTATGATTTTCAAAAGAGTTTTTATTTTTACAAGCTTTTATTCTAACTGCTTTATTTGTTAGCATGTAATGCCTATTTATGGGTGAAATCTTGCAAGGTGCATTAAATTACTTCATCTCATCCTACGGAGTAAAATCTCGCGTACTGTTTAGGTTCCGATGACAATGCATTTTCAAGACAATGGTGACCCGATACTACGTTCAGGATTGTCTCCAAACGAGATAACTCTTCAGTGACCAACAAAAGTTTATTTTTCAAAAATTAGCTTTTATGTGTAATTATGTGCTTGTAATTTAAAAACTTATTTATTACTAACTATTCTCACTTAAACTTTATACTATTCTATCACCCTTTCCTAAGGCATGGAAGAATACAAATGATCCGAAATAAAAAACATAATTCTAACAACAAGCTTTACTGACGCCCTATTTCCTATTCTTCGCATCCAAACATTCTTAAGCTTTTAGTCCGAAATAAACATCTAAATGAACTCCTGAAATCTGGGTTTCATTCCGGCCATACCAAGTCTACTGCTTTACCAGCAAATCACCCTGTACCAATTAATTACTTATATATTATTATCTATACTAATATTATAAAAAAGAAAGATTTGATTGTTTGTTTGCATTGAATAGGCTCCGAAACTACCGAACCAATTTGAAAAATTCTTTTACTGCTGGGTAGCTACATTATTCCCAGGTGATATAAGCTATATTATATTTTTTTTAAACTATTTTTCCGAAGCAAGCGAGGGCGATTTCCTAGTACAGTGGACCCCCGGTAATCCGACAAACATTTTGCAGGGTAGTGTCGGACTATCGAATTTGTCGGATTATAGAGTACTGCCTAAAACCCCCTATAATCCGGAATTTTTTACGAAAGAGTACCTTGTAATCCGACAAATTACAGATCCAATGATAAGATTCTATATGTTATATATATGTACTCTGAAGTACAAATCGTACTTCATACATCAATCATACAGGCAATTAGAATCAAAACAATACCCTACGCGAGCACAATTATAGTGGTGGTGCGTACAAGTTTATTCAATCATGCATTAGCGAAGATTGTCAAAAAAAATTCAAAAATGAAATAATAGACCATGTCGGATTACAGGGGGTGCCGGATTAGACAGGGGCCGGATTACCGGGGGTCCACTGTATATTATATTTTGATACTTGTTTGATTCGGGAAAACGATAACTTATAAGAGCAATTTAACTACTATTGTGTATCTATTTATACCTGGATATTAGGTAGTGTGGATTCCATAATAGCTGCTAACTGTATGAAGGCGTATCCTACAAGTAATTTGAACTTTCGACAAATCCTAAGCTGCCACAGGAAAAGACTTGTTTTATATTAAAAAAAACAATTACCTACATTTAAAAATACAAAATTAAAATTATTATTTTATTGTTTAAAAATATATTTCACCTGGAAAAAGAACGAGGGGTAGTTCTAGATCGGGATCTCTTACTGTGGCTGTAGCAGATTTGCTAGATTTTGGATGACATTGCTACTGTGGACTTTGATATGTTTGAAGTATTTTGAGTTCTATTAACATATCTTCAACTGACAATTGGAGTGGTTCTCCAGCTCTAGCGATTCTGGAGTCTTTGAAGGTGTCATGTTCACTCCATTCCTACTGTCAGTTTTCATTAACTCTATTCCATCTACCTACTAGTACGCGAAAAATCTTAAAATTTATCGGCTATTGAATTGAATTGCTATTGAATGATCTTACAAAAGTATTTAAAAAAAATATATTATTATTTGGATCTTATTTTGGACAGAATCTTCTTCTATGATAATTTTTTTTATTTTA
>OZ010704.1:8384974-8414362 GCA_963932265.1 Thymelicus lineola
TCTTATTTTGGTAAGAATCTTCTTCTATGATAAAATTTATCATTTTATTTTCATCTAATGCTTCGCCGGCCTTGCAGAATAGCTCCTATTACGCCAATCTTGAAGAAACCCATATTATGGCGCTCCAACAATCCCCCAGGAAGAAAATCTTTCCACATTTTGCTCATTCTTAAGATTTTAAATGTTTTTCAAAATGTCCTTAATCTCAACATAAGAGACAGTCATATCGATTAATTAAGTTCAATGCAACTTAAAATTTTCACATCAAAAATAAAATAAATTCAAACTTTATAAGCGAATCATGACCTACAAGATTTGCGAGGGACAGCGCACTCACTATTTCACTTTACACTAAACGCCAAAAAAAAATTGTACTTCTGTACGTATTCTTCTGTACGTATATTATATTCTGTACAAAAATATGACTGGAAATGACGGAACATATTATTATTACAAAAAACACAATGATTAAAATAACATTACTTTAATAATACTACGGCGCAAGAAATAAATAAATCACCCAAAGTAACTTTTTTATCATTTTTATCCGAAGCCAATAAGAGAAATAGTTTAATATCTGCCATAAATGGTTACAGTAAAGTTGAACCCATAGCTTCTTTGACTCTCTAGCAGTATGTGAACATGCTTTTCGCCAAGACCACCTCGTACAATCGACGGGTACCCTCCATATCCATTTTCGACATGGTCCCTTACGTGAATCGCTGATACTTTCGCGTAGTTTGGTTGTACCGGCGACGGGAACATTATAAGGCTACGTCTGATCAGAAATGGGATGCCCCATTTTACTTCATTGCTCTTGTATAAGATGATATCACCAACTGCTGGCAGCCCGTCTATCAGATCATGGCTCTGGCCCGAAGCAGAAGCTAACACGCAGATTACAGCCAGAAGAATTACAGCACGCATTGTGCTTCTTACGTCCGGTTCACACTGGTGTGGTACTGACGGCGAATTTTTTTATATAGGACGGCAAGTACAATACGGCACCAGGAAGGCTAATTAGGCATGTCAAATATAACATGAAAGAAGCGTAACTAAAAGTTTATTAGCGAAGCGTCGCTAATATTTAATTGATAATAGATTAGAAAACAATAAAAAAGTCAATGTCATTTTGTTTTGCTGATAATATAAAATTATAATAAGCAAAACAATTACTTATTAAATTTTTGCTTAATTAGTATTAAATACTGTTAATATTGGCCAGCGTAACTTAGGCAGTTTACAATCAACCACTCAAATGAATGCTGAAGCAAAGTTCATTTCTACTAACCTTTCGGAAGTGATCGAAAAAGATGTGCGATCATTCAGCTATGAAACACCATCAGTTTTGTAAAGTCTTTATTGTGTCAAATGTAATTTAAAATGTAGTGTTGTCAATAGATTAGAGCGTGCTACTGGCTGCTAAAGGGTTCCATCGTCTGGAGAAAACCCTGAGTGTAGTAGCAGTAAAATGCATTGTCATCGGATTCGATCGGAACCAAATTCATTTGTGAAATTTCAACTCCGTAGAGAGGAAGTAATTCTTCAGCTTTTAAAATTTGACCCATAGATAACTGAAGTATAATGTCATAGAACAGACATCTCGATGTGTCCCGCCGCGCCCGGGAGGTTGAATTTCAAAATTGAGCCCCCGTTCTCCATTCCTAATCGAACGAATCCATTGAAGATTGAAGCAACGTGGCGCCAATGCATTGGGGCATACATGGTGTTCGCGGTGTCTGTTCTATACGCTAGTAATAGTACTTCAATGCCATAGATACATATTTCAACAAACCAACGGGCAAACTGAATTAAATAAAAGCTTTTAAAGGTAATTCACTAATATCTTTCTTTACAACAAAAGTTCATCGTTATTTTTGGTAACGAAAATATAAAAGTTGCTGGGAAAGTCAGAAATTGACGATGAATTAGGTAATTTCAAGAAATAACATTATAGATACTTTTCACGGAATCGAAAAATTAATCGAATCGTATCATTCCTAATTTTCGTGTCCGTGTACATCACATCTACAGTCCCTGGCCAAATTATTAGTGCACTGCTTATTTGCACATTTTTTACAGGGATTTAGTAAAAATAATAATAATGGGGGAGCAAATAAATTACGTGAGGCAATTAGGGAGGGGGAAGAGCCAAATCTCATCTAATCTTACGTTGGGGAGGGCGGCGATGTCGGCAAATCTCACGTAATTTTTTTTCGCAGATCAGAATACTTGCCCGAAAATAGTCCAAAACAAAGTGCAGAAAATGAAAGTATATATAAAAACATTTTGAATATTTTCTCCAAAAGTTCTATCGAGCGCACTGGCTTCAACCCATTAATGGCCCACTACTGGGCACGGGTCTCTCCTCTTGAGGAGGCCTAGAGCATACTCCACCACGCTGCTCCAGTGCGGATTGGTGAAGGGGTTAGTGGCCAACCCGAGTGTCGGAAGTTTTCAAACCGCCCGAGGGCCTCCGACATGGCTTGACGACTGTTATCATATGATAACAACCGGGACCGACGTCTTTACGTGCCCTCCGAAGCACGGAAACGCTCAAGATTTTTTTGGCCACTAGCGGTCACCCATCCAACTACCGACCGCGCCCGCTGTTGCTTAACTTTGTCGATCACTTGGGATCAACACAAGCCGCAGGGCTATCGAGCGCACTAGAAACACATATTTTGAAAAATTACGTAAGATTGGAGAGGGAGTCGAGCCAAATCTCACGAGTCTCACGACATCTCACCGTTAAATCTCATCGTTAAAAATGCCTCACGTAATTAATGGACGCCCCCAAAACTGTAGTGTATAGTATCACCAATTATAATTACCATTTTACATAAAATCTATAGTCCGTCTAATAATTTGACCAGGAATGATATATCTGCGTTGCTCGAGCACGCTTGTATAGAGTTATCCTTCTGGGTGTATCTATTTTGTGGTACTACTAACAATAAGACTCTCTGTGCTGCTTATACAAATGAGATATTACAACTCCTTAACGAATAGTTTATATGTAACATAAACCTCTGTTCTAGTCAACAATCGGACCCTTCTTGCCTAAAGGGATCCATTGGTACGTTTCATTTATCAGGCAGGGTCACTATGTGGTCAATATTCATTACCAACGGGGCTTTGGTCAGCTCCGTCAAGAATCGAAACCTTCTCTTAACTTCAAGAAATCCACAGGAACCTTTCGTTACCAGTCAGGGTTAGTACCGACTGGGCTATGGTTAATTCTCGATAGTCTAAGAAAAGATAAGGATGATAATGCTATCTTTACGCCATGGCGTCAGCGTCAAGCAAATGTTGACTTTACTGTTTCTATATCATTGAATAAACTTGCTCAATATTTCAATGGAATTATAAAATCATGGATTGTGAAACAAACATAGATTATACTTATTTATTGTATGATTTATAATAGTTAATGCCTGTATAAATATATTATCCGCACTTAGCTTCTAGAAATTTATACGTTACCTATAAAATTTTATTCATACCAAAATATATTTTTAGTTGTAATAATAAAAAAAACATATAACATATTTCTATCTTTATGAGGAAATCGAGAGAATAGTCAACCACGCTGCTCCAGTGCGGAATGGTAGAGGGATTAGTGGCCAATCCAACTGTCGCAAGTTTTCATGCCGCCCGAAGTTGTGCGATATGGCTTAATTAGCTTATAATTACAACAGGGGCCTACTTTACGTGCCCTCTGAAGCACGGAATCGCTCAAGATTTTTTTGCCACTATCGGTCACAAATCCAACTACCGAACGCCCGCTTTGTCGATCGCTTAGGATCGTCACGAGCCGGCGGACTATGAGCATTGAGCGTTTCACTATGGACTAGGGACCAATTATTTAGTGTAGTTTTATATATATTTTAGGTCATACAATGCGCTATTAGCACCATTTAACGGGGCAAAGAGGAACTAATTTTTTGTCCAATAATTACCAATTATGGTCGTAGCGCACATATCAACTCGGAAAGGGATCGGCACCGGATCGCCTCGCCGTCAACCTAACGTAAGCGCGTTACCAACCGACCAACAGCTCCAAATCGACTCGGCTACGGCTAGGCGACGCCGCGCTTACGGCTCGAATGACAGCAGTTCGCCGACGCAGCGGTAGCCGCGGCGCGGGGCGTGCACGAGGAAACGGAAAGTCGAAGGATAGCGTACGGTGAGACGTAAGCGCGCAATGTTCGATCGTCCCATTCCCTGGGAAAAACAAGTGAAATACCTGGGAGTCACTCTTGATGAAAAGATGACGTTCCACACACATATCAAACAGATTACAAACAGGGCCGCCTTCATACTAGGGCGATTGTATCCGATGATAGGCAAGACGAGTAAAATGTCGCTCCGTAACAAGACGACACTTTACAAAACTTGCGTCCGTCCCGTTATGACCTACGCCAGCGTGGTGCTTGCACAGAGGCAAACCATCTCGCTGCAGCGGATTCAAAATCGTTTCTTGCGCATGGCCACGGGCTGCCCGTGGTTCATACGTAATGTAGATCTACATCGCGATCTCGAGCTTCCCAGCATAGCTCATTACATGAAGTGGCTCTCCACGAACTACTTCAAGTCCGCTGAAGCCCATCCCAATCCCTTGGTTGTTCAAGCGGCCACCTATGTCCCCAACAAGAACGCTTCGTCCTTGTTCAGGCGTCCTCGAAATGTGCTAGAAGACCCCGATGACGAATTCACGATCGCAAACGCTCCCTCGGAGCAAAACTCCCACTCACAAACACACCACACAGACACACTACACGCACAGCGTCGCCGCCGGCGGCGACGAGGTCCTTTTTTCTGAACGGCCGCCGCCACAAGGCATTCCCGCGTGAGCGGCCATCCAGTCCCGATGTCCTCCAACAGGCGACGTCCTAAGCCGAGGTCCGAACCCCACAGGGGGTGCCCTTAGGACGTCGCATGCCCCTACTGCTCGAGGTGTGGAGGATAACTCCCACCTCGCAAATATGTCTTCTCGGCTGAGCCTCTCCAGGCTCGCCCTCCTGTCCGCGTGAAGCTGTAAAGGCCACTAGGGCCAACAGCAACTATCCATTCGAAAAAAAAAAAAAAAAAACGTAAGCGCGGGTACGGCAAGTCGTCCACGCACCGTACCGCGGTTCGTGAGCTTGTCTCGAGGCGAGGCGATTACGTTACGAATCCGATAAGTGTGCTTTACAGTAGGGAGTTTCATACAAAGAATACTGACATGCAAGAGGTGATACGTTTACGTTCCGTTTACGAGTTGATATGTGTGCTACGACCATTATCATTATTTTTTATCTGTTTAAAAACAATGTTGACTTCGTTCTATTTAACTACTATAAAAACAAGACTTGACGAAGAAGGCACATATTTCTAAATGTTATTAAATTTGGTATATTGACAATTAATTAAAATAGAAGCGTGCACATTAGTTTAATTTATTTTTATGATGGAGCTGCGGCCGGCTGGCTATCATAAATTTAATTAATAGCCTATAATTAAGTACATTTGATAACTTAAAAGCTATAAAAAGGTGAAAACGACACCCACTGCTTCTAACGAAGTTAGCCGGTGATTTCCTAAGTTATATTATGCGATAAATTTTGTCAAACTAAAGTGTTGTGACTTTATTACATTGTATAATTTTGTATCTTTTTATATAATATTTATATGTAATTAATTTTCCTTTGAGTTAATATATGTCACGTTGAAATTAAGACGTTTCGTAGGTATTTACAAAATCTTGTACCCGCGGCTTTACTCACATAGAACTATGACAACCCCCAGCCAATCGTTAACGACCCCGTAACCCAGTTAGAGGGGTCCCTGGTTCGAGTCCCGGCCGAAGTAGTTGTTTATGTGACAGATAAATATTTGTACTCGGATGGGTGTTATAGTGATGTGTTATTTTTGTGTTGTCCATTTCACCCGCGACACGGAAATCCTAATGCGGGGGTATGAGTGTGCAAGCGTTTATTTATATATCCTTCTGTAGTCGCTATTTTGTGGTAAAAGGCTCACTCTTGTTTCAGCAACATGGGCCTCCTCGAGTTTGAGAAATGGTCGAACCAGCCTGACTTATTCTCAGACAAGTCACGCATGTGCGCGACGCTGCGTGGTCTGACTCCAGGTCAGAGACGGGTCTGTCGACGTCACAAGGACCACATGCCAGCAGTAGGAGCCGGGGTCAAACAGGGCATCTCGGAGTGCCAGTACCAGTTCAAGAGTCGAAGGTGGAATTGTACGATAACCGGCGATGAAACTGTTTTCGGGCCGCTTACTTTGATTGGTAAGGGTGTTGGATTTATGTTATCCTGGTAGTTAGGAATTTTTATTACTTAAATATTCGCTTTTTACAAAAAGTATTGATCAAGCAATAAAAAAACTTATACATAACGTACGACAGCAATTCGACATCGCAACGACCACATACATATATTTACTATCTATGTCTGTGGCAAATGTTTTCTTTCAGCAGTGGTTTTGTCTGATTAATATCGCTGTGACTTTTTGACACTCCGTTGTCGCAACAACAAAAACACAAAGTCGAAGCAACTGTCGTTGCGTTGTCGCTGCAACAATCGCCAGTATCTTCAACACATGTCAATAGTATATCGCAGTGATGTCATGTTACGTCGTAATGTCGTCCAAATTACGCTATGACTTTAAGCATCTCACAAATTCTATCACTTAATTTGTGAAAATACACATGTATACTATTTAGTTGTTCTGATCCGACCTCGATGATAAAGATAAGAGGACAATAAATTGGCGACAAACGAGGACATAACAACAACTCATAACCGTTAATAGAATCTAGAGAAATTATGTAAAAGGACTTTCTGTGTTTATTTCTTATTTATTTTTTCCGTCAAAATAATTCCTTTGATATACATATACGTACATATTTTTTGTTACAAATATCTATGACAAAACGTGACTAATGGCTAAAACTAAATATTGACTATTGACATAAGTAGGTAGGTAGAGATCGCCTTTAAAAATAAACGTGGGATCATTGGGATGGACATTATATTATTATAACGTGTAATTGGTGATATTTAGGAAACATTTTAGTAAATAAATATAAATAAACATTTCCACTTCAATAATTTATTAAGTTTCGAGTCGAATTGAATACCTCCTCCTTTTATGAAGTCGGTTAAAAATGCCCATCTGCTCGTTTTTTAGATATACCTTTATTATTATATTATAATACATTTCTTTATTCTTCTCATGATTCAACGCATGCTATTTGCTAAATAAAGGCGCAGTTAAAAATTTACTACTTCTCTGAGTGTAGATAATGTAGAGAATTAACTGCAACAGTCTATCGTCCGCTGCGCTAATTAATCTGTGGAATACTCGCGACAGACTCTAAATCTCAGTTAACTAACGGCGTCTGAACGTAGTCGAAGTTCGCTGATTTATAGCCCCGCCTCTTCCGACGGGACCCGTCCTGTTTTGTTTTATATACTGTAATAAATATTGTGGCTCATCTACTTTCACATCAATTTATATTGCTCATTTTATGCAAAAATGGCTGCTTGAGACTTTTTTATGTTTTCAGATATTTTCATAAATAACATTTCATCTAAGCATTTCATTTATGATCCTGAATATTGCATAATTACCTAGTCTTGTGGAGATTAGTAGTACCTAGATTAAAAAATATGACGTGCATAAGTGTTAGGTGTATATTTTTTGTATTTTGGAATGTGATTTTTTTTAACAAAGCCGATATACACTCGGTATAACAATCTTTAATAGAACAAATAATTCCCAACAGCATCCCGAGAAACAGCCTTCACAAACGCGATCACAGCCGCGGGGGTGTCCCTAGCCGTCTCCCGCGCCTGTCGTGACGGCCGTCTCGCCAGCTGTGGCTGCAGCCGCGCAACTCGACCCAGGAATCTACACTCCGACTGGGTGTGGGGCGGGTGTGGGGACAACCTCGAATATGGGTACAAGTAAGTACTGAGATTTGTAGCAGAACCCGGTATGGGTACACGTAAGCGCTGAGAATCGTACGTGACATAGGGTATGGGTACAGGTAAGTGCTGAGAATAGTGTCCTTGGGTATGGGTATACGTAAGTGCTGTGAATAGTAACTACCTTGGGTATGAGTACGAGTAAGTGCTGAAATATTATACTTAAGTAAGTGGTATACTAACTTCAAATATAGAGATACAAGTAGATGTTGAAACCAACTCCCATATTTTTTTAGGAATTAAGAACAATGATTGAATACTAAAGACCCACTATGCGATTGAAATCCGACCTTTCTACTTATTACTCCCGCTATATGGTCATAGCACACATATCAACTCGTAAACGGAACGTAAACGTATCAACTCTTGCATGTCAGTATTCTTTGTATGAAACTCCCTACTGTAAAGCACACTTATCGGATTCGTAACGTAATCGTCTCAACTCGAGACAAGCTCACGAACCGCGGTACGGTGCGTGGACGTCTTGCCGTACCCGCGCTTACGTCTCACCGTACGCTATCCGTCGACTTTCCGTTTCCTCGTGCACGCCCCGCGCCGCGGCTACCGCTGCGTCGGCGAACTGCTGTCATTCATTCCGTCAACCAGCGGCCGGCGAGCCGTAAGCGCGGCGTCGCCTAGCCGTAAGCGTGGCGTCGCCTTGCCGTAGCCGAGCTTACGTTAGGTTGACGGCGAGGCGATCCGGTGCCGATCCCTTTCCGAGTTGATATGTGCGCTACGACCAATAATCATCTATAGTGTTGCTTTACAACCATTTTGAAGTACTCATTGGAATCTAAAGCAACAACTTCATCGTCCTTACTATCCTTCACTGGTAGTTAAATACTCGAAGACAAGGACTGAACTCGTTCTTTATACGTCTTATTTGAAGTTATAAAATATAGCGTACACTTCAGCAGTCACCTAGTCTATCTACGATCTACTAGAAACTAACTGTACCTGCGACGAATTATGTGTCCCTAGTACTGTCTACTATGATACAACTACACTTCTACAATCTTTGAACGTATGAACTGCGGCTCCTAGTAAAAACTATCGCTAATATTTTCTTACTAGGGCCCTATTTTATGTTGTGCTAGCCTGGTACTTTTCTTCTACTTTAAACTAGAGTTTGTGGCTTCAACCCATTAATGGCCCACTACTGGGCACGGGTCTCTCCTCTTGAGGAGGCTAATAGAAACTAGAGTTTATTCATAGTTTATTAAAACAATTAAAACGATTACAACTTAAATACAGTAATAATAAAATAATCTGATAATTAAAACTAATGTTCTCAAAATAAAATATCAGATTGTTATGAGATAATGTGATTCAATTAACTATTAGGGGATGTGCAATAAAAAATACAAGAGAATAAACATTTTTTCAACAACTTTATTTATTGACCCGACAAACGTTGTCCTGTCAAAATTTCAATCAGGGGCACGGTAGTTCCCCCGCCAAGTCGAGCCAACCGAAGCGCAAGGGCACAAGTCACAACCTACCTTTTCTCGAAGCGCTTCGCCGTTTTTTAAAGGGTTCCCAAAACTGCTAAGCCACATATTTTGACTAAGGTGTAGAGTTGGTGAAGATAGAACTTGTAGAGCAAGGGGGTGTAGAGTTAGAAACTTGGCTCTAGAAGAAATCTGATAACATTTTGATGTAGTCATATATGTATATGGTCTTGGCAACATTTTACATGAAAATGTTTTTGATGGGATTGTTACTTTTCCTATAGTATCAGAACTATCAGACCTTTAGTGTTCGTCACATTTCAGTATTTTTCTTTTGACTGCATGTCAATATCTCTTGTACTACTGATTACTGAGGCCAGATTTGAAGAATACACAATAATCATTTTAACGTAAAAATGTCGTAATTTTGTAACTGGACACGTACCTTTAGTTTTCAAGCGAAAATTATAAGAGGAGGAATGGGGGAGTAAGTTTATATCAACCTGAAAAAAAGAAAGGGGTTGTTTTGTCACACCTGAAATCGTAAGTACGTCACCGTATTACCAGGAATGCAAGAGTAAGAGAAGTTCAAATGTTGCCCATCCATTCACACGAATTGGTTTGAATCAATGGCGGAAAAATGCCGGAATATTTCGCGCCATTTTCCCCCTTACATTTTCACGTGTTACTGTAACACACATCCGAACAACGATTTCGTCTCTTTTCCACCAGTAGCTTTTGTCTCTTTTCTTACTGCACGTAAATGGAGGCATTTTATAAGTGTGGGGCTTTACCTGTGGAAATTCTTTTATGTTTTCGCTCGTTCTTTCCTTGCAGAATTGCACAGGAGGGATAGACTTTTCGTACTCGTTTTCTCGTATACGTTTAATCGTGTTGTGTCTCTTTCATTTCACGTACAAAAACTTCTACGGTACGGACGTATATATGTCTGTCTGTGTAAGCTACCTGAAAATTTGAATTTCACGTGAAACAGGTTACATCCTGCAATATTCTTTTTTCCTAGTACTCAGGTAAGAGGTACGACAGGTGAAAAATTTACCTTTAGACCGGTAATTAAAATTAATTCTTTGATTTCAATGAATTAAAATTATATCATTGTAAAGTAATGATTGTTATATTAATTACATTAGGTTTGTTAGTGAAACCTACTAGGATTACGAACATTTTTTTATATTGAGTAGGTGCAGTATATTTCGATGACTATGGGACCCTAAAAAACAGGTACGCAAGGTATAAAGTTAATTTAACTAATCAATTATGTGTGTGCAAGGTAAAGCAATTTTCAGCTGTCACAAAACCTTCACGGATGTCAAAGCTCGGTTTGAGACAGGTCAGGTACCAGGACTTTATAAGGAGAGAAGAGGTTGTATAAAAGCCTGTACAGTAGCATGATTTTACATCCGCTGATAAATCAGTGCTTCTTTATAACAATCTCAATAAAATTTATTGTAACTGAAATTTTTATAACTGGTTATTTAGTATAACAACTTTAAAGGGTCTATTTATTTCAAATACAAATAACACATCTACAAAACATAACATAGATGCTTTGGTATAAATTACCCACCGTGTCTGCGAAATCCTCGATCAACAAAACGTTGTATTTTTATTTTAACAGTATTTTGTACAGTTCCATTTATAAAGATAGCTAAGATGCTATGGTGGCGCTTCAAGCCATGTTCAAGCTGACACAACTGGCGAGTAGCACCGCGGCTCCGTGCGTAGGGCTTCCATTACGTTCTTACATTACATTATTTATATCATAAATTATTCTTCTACGAAATAGACGTTATCACGTAAAACCATTGTCCGTAAACCGACTTTACAGACAACCAATTTTTTAATTGATTGACTATTATTTTTTTTATTTCCAAATGAAATGAAATGAAATAAGTTTTATTCGAAGTAGGTTTGTTACAAACACTTTTCGAAAGTCGCTCTTAAGTCACTCTCTTTCGTTATACTTTGACTAATTTTAATTTAATTTTGAACATAACAATCAACTTATAGAACATTAATTAATTTTGTACGCCAATTGCGAACTATGCTATGTTACCATTTTATTTTATTTCACAAATAAAATATTTGATTGATTGATAGATATCTGTATCAGTTGATACGATAAGAATTAAGACTTACTTAAGAATTACTTTAGCTTTTATTTTCGTTTATTTTTACTCCAAATCTTTAAATTTTTTAATAAATATAAGTAAGTATAGGTAGTTATTATTATTCGTTATTCGTCCACTTATTCATCTTCATCGTCTTTTCACTCTTCAGACTGCGCCGTCAGAAGACCGGAACAAAGATCTAAAGTTCCAAATTGAAATTCGTCCTTTCCTGAAAATTGCGAATTTTAAAAATAAAATTGTGCTCATCTTTCTCGCTAGGAAGATAAAAACTTAATTAAATTAAATTTATCTCCGTAAAAATCAGATTTTTCTGCATATTTCTCTTTCTAGTACCAGGATATCAAAGAATGAAAATGTAAGAAATGTAAATCCTACATGATCCAAAATTACCCACTTACCTGCGGAATCGCTTTACCTACGCACGTCCCTCTTTTGTACCTTGCAGAACTCACCGCAAATCTCTCCTCCAGTTTCCACAACATAATACCGCTTCCTATTCCCATTCCTTCTCAGTTCATGCAGTAAGACTTTGGAACTCACTACCGTTCCATATTCGAGAGAGTAAGACAATAGCTACATTTAAGTCTAAAGTAAAAAACTATTACCTTTCGCTTTCCTAAGTTGTTATATATGTATTAATACTCTTTCTTTTTCTTCCTATATTGTACATATTATAAATCTATTATCGTCATATTCTTAACTATGTCTAACCTTAGTACAATAATTATATATGTATATTATGGTATATCATTATTTATGTAAGTATAAGTATTAGATAAATATGTATATATATATATATATATTATATGTATTATTTTATGTATGTATAGTATGTGTATTTGAATATATGTAAGTATATGTATAATACTTTATTCCATTTTTTATGTGCACGCTAAATTTGCCTCTCGTATAAAATTTCAACTACCAGGTCTGCTGGAAGAAATTTCATTTTGAAATAAGCAGTGCCTATGTACTATAGATTAATATGACGTTTTAATTTAAGTTTATTCGTGTACATAAAATTTTAAATAAATAAATAAAATAAATAAGAATTACCGTAAAGGAGATTTTACTCGACAGATAATAATTAATGTACCTAACAAGCATTGCATTGCTGTTATTTTGATTAAGTTATTTTTAATACAATGTTGTATTTTTTATTTTGTTGTTATTTGCGATAATTTT
The DNA here is from genome assembly GCA_963932265.1 of Thymelicus lineola. Taxonomy (NCBI): domain Eukaryota; kingdom Metazoa; phylum Arthropoda; class Insecta; order Lepidoptera; family Hesperiidae; genus Thymelicus; species Thymelicus lineola. The sequence goes on from OZ010704.1 coordinate 8,397,758, forward strand.
GATAAGGCTGGCTGGCTATTGTCAAAAAAATCAGTAAAGGGGAGGGAAAGTAAGAAAATATTAGGAATGAGAAGTCCAACTAAGATGGAAAAACTCCATGCCTTTGGTACTAGGATGTCATAAAGCATAACCGGTAACAGCTAAACAAAACCTTAAATCAACTGCACACAAACACGTAGGCGTTCCCTTTCCTTTCCATATTCCTTTTTCTTTCTATGAGAAAAACTTTTTTGTGGGCGGAGCTTCTGAAGCTTTTTATCGTCAAGTTTAAAAAAGCTTTTCCGGTATTTCGCACGTTTGAATTTTCTTTATTGGGAGACCATGATTCTGAGAGGTTTAGGAATTAGTGGAATGTAGGAATTGAATGGAAATGGAATTTCCCGCAAAGGAAAAATGTGCCTTGCTCACTTCATAAAGGAGGTTTTCCCGCATTCGAGCATTTTTCTCACCAGGCGCATATAGGAGTAAAAGAGGTTGTGAGGAATTCGTGAAATGCCTATTGAGCATGCGCGACCTATGAATGAAAAGAGTTCGTTTTGATCCTCCTCGGGTGGATTTACTAGTCACCCGACCTTACATTGGCTGGTTGAGTTAAATATTTTAGTTGATAAAAAATACCCATGTAAGATCACTGAGGAATGAAAATACATTATAATGAACTGAAATTATAATGAACCCAAATGGAATGTTGATATGTTGTTATGTAATGTAATTTCTGGAACGAAGTTCCTTATCGCGCGTTGTGAAAGGGGGATAGACGGAAAATTACGACACTTTTTGATTTTACGAATGACGACACTTTTTTTGAAGTGATTCACAGAGTTTTACAGAGATGGCGCTGTACGTTACGCCGTACGCTAGCGTGATTCAGAAAGTTGTACAGCGCCATCTCTGTACAATTTTTTTATGTTTTTTTACTTATGTTAGCGCCAAAGAATCTCAACAGCGTGATTCAGAAAGTTGTAACTAGTTGAAACTAGATGGCGCTGTACAACTTTCTGAATCACGCTGTTGAGATTCTTTGGCGCTAACATAAGTAAAATAGGAAATATCGAAAGGAACGTCGTTCCATCCTGGTGTCCCTTGACACCTCTCAAGTTTTTTATTTTAGTTTTTGATGATTAACAGAATTTTATTTTTTGTAGCACCTACCGCAACTTTGAGCTTATCGCCCAGGGTTGACTGGTGGAGAATACCATCAGGCATTAAGTCAACTCATTGTGATCTAGTTTATAGGTTTACAATAAAGGGTTTATAGGTTTACAAAGAGTAAATAAATAAATAAATATTATAGAGATTAACTTTTTCCGATCAAATTGAAATTAAACCTTAACCCTAGCTGATATGATAACAGATTCTTCGATTATGAAAAAATTCACACGAGAAAATTCACGCGATAATGATGTTCCAAGTTTAAAAAAATATTTTTTTTAAATACCTACCACCACGTACCAGTCAATAATATAGATAATATTTTAATAAAACTTATTACGGGTCTATCCATCACTAGTCCCGTTGAGTTGTTCCGTGACATCAAATGTTGTCCGGTTAGTTGTTTACCAAACGAGGTAAATCCGACTTTATCCGGATAAACCGGGTTTAAGCCTGCTTAAATGTGATATCAACCACTAGGATTTCATAAAATAAACGGGATGTTTAATCCGTCCCTTCACTGTTAGCTCCAATACACAACCGGCATGAAAGTTCACGTCATAAATTCAACTTATAAACGTTTAAAATAAAGATGTTTAAAATTAGTAAAGAGCATTTTAGTTAACTTTTAGTTATTGTTTTATTATCATTTTACATTAAAAACAATGGAAATACAATCGCTGTAGATACAATTGCCAAACAAAAATGAACTTTGTTAATGTGGTCAAAACTTCAAATTGCATTCAGCACGGTGGTAGCTGCTACGATGAATCAATAATCTCCCCTCGTAGACTGGCGTAGCGGTGGGCGTAGCATTCGTGGAAATGGTATGACGTAGCCATTTTCCATTTCACTCTTTAGGTCCTCCTCTTGTAGCTCCTGTGGATTCGGTACCAGGAGTAAGGGTTTTTCAGTTAAACTTCTTAAAATTAATTTATTAATAGTAGAATCCTCGGCTATTATTTATATTGGGAAAATTTATGAAGCTTCATTACAAAAAGTGGCTAGACATGAGTAATATTATTATAGAATATTATTTTATGATGTACAAACTTGTTACGATATCTATTAAAACATATTTAAGCGTTTAAATTATTAGATTTTCCTCTAATATTCAAATTACGAAGATTTTTATATAATAATTAATTGTATGTATGTACCTGATAGGAATATAAATTACTGAATGCATAGTAATTAAAAATGTAAGCTTAGAAGTGTAATAACAAGATCTATCAAGAAAATGTAAGGACAAAAAGAAAATGTTTCGCTATTTGCAACCAATATTGGCTGACTGACGACCCGTCTGGCGTAATGGTTACCATGCCGGATCGCCGCGCCAAGGGTCCTGGGTTCGATTCCCAGCGAGGCGGAAATTTGAATGATGAGTTTGAATTTCTGTTCCCGGTCTGGGTGTGAGTGTCCTTGTCTTGTATGTTGTCCATGGCACCCACCACACAGGGAATCCTAGTGTGGGGCTATGAGTGTGAAGTGTTATTTATTATTATATTACAACCAAATTTGGATAATAATAAATGTTAACGCTTTTCAACTTACTGCACTTACAGCTACTGAACTGTTACCCTCTTTTCATGTATTCTGGTTTTCTTGTCATCTACCCAAAGGCCGCCTGGAAGAGATCGCTACTGTAGCGATAAGGTCACTCTTTGTATACCGTACCATAGAATACATAATAGTACCTACCTATAGGTAACCGCTTTATTTTTATAATTTCTGTAATAATTCTGTGGTATACAAATAAAGCAGCAGTAATAACCTAGCAGTTAGAACGTTGGTCTCCAGAACGCGGGGGCCCGAGTTCAAATCCTGGCACGCACCTCTAATTTCAAATATTATGTGCGTATTACAAGTTAATTATCACTTGCTTCGGTGAAGGAAAACATCATGAGGAAACCTGCACACCGGAGAGTTCTCCATAATGTTCTCAAAAGTGTGTGAAGTTTACCAATCCGCACTTGGCCAGCGTGGTAGACTATGGTCTATACCCCTCACATTGTGAGCGGAGACCCCGAGCCCAGCAGTAGGACAATTATGGGTTGTTGCTTTGCTTTGCTTTATTATACAAATAAAGTGGATTTGTATTGTATTATATTGTAATTGTTACCAGGTTCACAGAAGGCTTCGTGGACATCAGAGAAAGAGAACGGAAGGTGAAACGAGGCAGCCGGGAGCAGGGCCGGCAGCTCATGAATAGACATAACAACGAAGCTGGTAGACGGGTAACTCTAATTGAAGTATTATTAGTAGCGTATAGAACCGACACCGCGAACACCATGTATGTCCCAATGCATTGGCGCCACATGGCTTCAATATTCAATGGCTTTGTTCCATTTTGAAACGAGAATCCGAGCTCAATTTTGAAAATGGAACCTCCCGGCGGGACACACATTTTGTTCGAGATGTCTGTTCTATGACATTATACTTCAATGCTTATAACGGTAATGTTATTGCTTGACTACAATCCCGCCTGATGGTAAGTGGCGATGTACGAGTAGTCTTGGGTGGTAAGACACACTATGACTTACTTAATAAAAGCCTATTCACTCTTCACTCAAATTAAACTTAGATAACGGTAGATTATAAAATTTGGAAATCCTTCTACAGTTAGAGCCGATGAACCTTGAAACGCCTGAACAGGTGCCTTACCATTAGTGTCCGACCGAAGCTTCGGCTTCGGCTTCGGCTTCGGCCACCTTCGGCCAAAAAAGCACCTTCGGCCAAATCTTCGGCTTCGGCCAAAAATTTGCCGAAGGTTTGACCGAAGCCGAAGGTTTGCTAGTTGTCAAATATTGAAATTTACTGAACGATGCTAGAGCGAGACGGAGAGTGTGCAGAGCAGCAGAGTTTCGCCGCGCCGCCGCACCGGCCCAAACGAAACGCAGTTAGTAAACTAAACGAGTCAAAACAAGTTTGAGAGCGCGTCTTAAAATCTCCAATTGTTACCAAAAATGTTTAACTTAATTATCCTAAGAAATTACTTATAAGTATTAAATTTTCTCAAAAATTCCAAAAAAATATATGTAAAAAATAGATATTGAAAAAGCGTTAAACTTTGCTCAATTATTTTATAGAAATATTTTGTGTTCGTCTGATAATTAAAAAAATGTGACTGATTATTTGATTATTTTTGTTAAAATTACTTTAAGTAAGTAAATAAATATTTAATTAACATTGTATATTTGAAACTTTTATTTTTGACAATATTTTATTACCTACTTGTATATGTTGGTCACTCGGCTCGTTATTGGGCTAAATCTCTAAAGCTCTCACAATATGTATCTAGTATATTCTGAGATCAAAGTAACTATCGTATTTCTCAAGGTCAATGACACCTTCGGCTTCGGCTTCGGCCGAAGGTTTTGGTGAATACCGATTAATCGGCTTCGGCTTCGGCTTCGGCCAGAATTGCACCTTCGGTCGGACACAACTTACCATAGACTTATAATATGGTTTTCTCCTGGATGCCATTGTTCGTGTGTGTGTCGAAGTGGGACCACATGATAAGTACCAGCTTTCTATTAAAAAAAGAATCATCAAAATCAGTTCACCCAGTCCAAAGTTCTGAGGTAAAAAACATTAAAAAAAATTACAGTCGAATTGAGAACTCCTCCTTTTTTGAAGTCGGTTAAATATTACACATAAAGAACTGGTTACATCGAAACCTAATTTACGGTAATCCTGTAGTAAATTATGTAGCAGGGTCTAGGCCATAATAATACACTTTGCAATACCCAGTTTTATAGACGGATTAGAGCACCTTTGGCTACAATTTATGACATTTTAAGCTTATTCAATGACTTGGGTTCTCTCACACGTTAATAAGGGCGAAGACTTGAATGAGATTAAGCTGTATATATTTGCAACTAGTTGAGTAGAATGTAGTTAAGTTGTAGTCTATGGATTAAAAGTATATAATTATATGTATATAATGATATGGATTAAAAGTAATAACATACCTAAGATACATGTTTGATCTGTGTTAACGCGATAATCTTGAAACTGCTTTGCGGATTTCACGCAGATTTCACTAGTAAATCACAGACTTGAAAAAAGAACAGACGTCACCTTGTCTTATCGAGAGTGATGTCGCCCGCTTACCATGTGTGCGTAATTTTTAGTGCGGTCCGACCAATCCGACGCGGTAATGGCGGCCGATTAATAACAGCATGGTGTCAATGTATGTGTGTGATACTTGTACGAATAGAGGAGTTGGTATTACTATGGGTGCTTCACTGAATTTGTCGCTGTTTCTTTTTTCTGTGTCTTTAAACTACTTTGCGGATTTCACGAGGGTTTTACTGGTAAATAGAGTAAGTAGCGTTTTGTCTTGGGCAAAAAAGAAATTAATGATGTCTAGCAAAACGGTTAACTGTTTCGAGTGCTGTTAGGTACTGTTTGTGTTGGTAATCATTTCCTAACGTGAAATGAAGTGAAAAAAATTGGTTGTCTGTAAAGTCGGTTTACGGACAATGGTTTTACGTGATAACGTCTATTTCGTAGAAGAATAATTTATGATATAAATAATGTAATGTAAGAACGTAATGGAAGCCCTACGCACGGAGCCGCGGTGCTACTCGCCAGTTGTGTCAGCTTGAACATGGCTTGACGCGCCACCGCGACCCGCGTATCTAGCTAGATTATAATATTAAATTTCATACTAACTATACGATTTTAAACATATTTGAGTTGAAAATTTGGTTTAAATCGTTTTAAATATCAGGAGCTGCGCGACATCTGTGATTTTCTTGACTACAACTAAAGTCCGAGTCGATGTACTGTGTAAAGTTCTTTCAAGTAGTTCATACCTATAAACAGAGATGACGCTATTGTAGATTTTCGTTTTCATATAATAATAATACGTACGAGCTACGAGAAATCATTTCTTTTCAAAAGATTGTAAAATAAAATAAAAATGAAATGAAAAATGCCTTCCAAGCGGACCGATTACGCTTGAGTGGGAGAGAGACGGCCGGTCTAGCGTGCCTCTCTCTCTAATGCTGCGCGCGCTTCCGTGACGTTACTCCTAGTGCGAGCGGCGACCGTCAGATCCACTACGTCATCTGATACTAAGATAAGCCCCTTCGCACATGTTCATAAAAGTGATGCTTAGTTCCGAAAAATTAGTGAAAAAAATTAGAATTGGCCGAAAGTACAAAATAAAGTACCACTTCCGGTGAAAAAAAATTAATGGCACTTACGTCATTTGATACCGAGAGGATACTTGTGGCATCAAATAGCACTATATTGGTAGTTACAGAAAAATCTTGTCTGCCAGTTCCTGTATGGCCGAAAGTGCTCGGCAGACTGTTTCAAAGGTAACAATTCAGACCCCCCAATCTACGTTATTTGATACAAAGATGAAATAAGTTGCAAATGTTAGGTATTAGTCCTATATTGAATTATGTACCACTCTGCCGAAGGTATTCTGGCCGAAACCCCTCCTTGTACTTGAATAAAAATAGGTACAGTTGTACAACTTAGGGAACATACCAAAACCTCGTGACCCATTTTTGCCAACTTTTTACCCCCCTCGTTTTTCGTGACCATCTTTAGTATATGAGAAGACCCCTCCCTCCCACGTTTTCACGTGGTAATTCATAAATACGGTTTTCAATATTTTTTTGCAAACAGAGATAAAAAATAATATTTTTGCTTATATTTGACGACTTGTGTGGCGCAATGGTTGCTATGGTGGATCGCCGTACCAAGGGTCGGTGGTTCGATTTCCAGCGAGGCAGAAATTTGAATGATGAGTTTAAATTTCTGTTCTCGATCTTGGTGTGAGTCATCTTGTCTTTGTGTATTGTCCATAGCACGCACGATATTGCTATGCTATCGTACATAACGCGAAGGTCCCGCGTTCATGGCATTGGCAACCGGAAAAAGATCTTTATTGTGAAATTAATTAGAGTACTACCAACATTTACGACGAATTTTTATCTGTAATATTGATCGACTGAGCTGGTTGAACCAAAAAAGGTAGAAATCTGGCGTTTTAAAACTTAAGAAAGTATAGGTCCAAAGTACTAATTTCTTTATTTTTCTGCTACGAAAGCTATGTATGAAAATTTAATTTTATTGCATTTCAACTAAATCTGCAGTTGGGCATTACAGTTGCTAGTGTCTTTTATATTTCAAAAACCATTTTATGGACATACTAATAGCGTTTAGCTGTATTGGGGTGGCTTAGAATACAAACCCCAATCCCACGCCGGATGGGTGTCGTAAGAGGCGACTAAATTCGGCCCGCTGGTGGTAGGGCCTCTCGAGGGATTATATTGGTAATATTGATTTTAATTGTTAATTAATACCATTATTACTATTATTATTTCTCCATTGGGTTTGCCTGGACAGCTACCACCCTTGAGCATCAATATAGGACTAATACCTAACATTTGCAACTTATTTCATATTTTTATCTAATAACGTGGACTGGGGGATCCAAATTGTTACATTTGAAACAGTCTGCCGAGCACTTTCGGCCATACAAGGATTGGTAGACAAGATTTTTCTGTAACTAACAATATAGTGCTATTTGATGCCACAAGTATCCTCTCGATATCAAATGACATAAGGGACTGATTTCCTCACAACTTTACCAATTTTTATTCAAGTACAAGGAGGGGTTTTGGCCAGAATACCTTCAGCAGACTGGTACATAATTCAATATAGGACTAATACCTAACATTTGCAACTTATTTCATCTTTGTATCAAATAACGTAGATTGGGGGTCTGAATTGTTACCTTTGAAACAGTCTGCCGAGCACTTTCGGCCATACAGGACACCAAATTGTATGCCAATACAAGATTTTTCTGTAACTACCAATATAGTGCTATTTGATGCCACAAGTATCCTATCGGTATCAAATGACGTAAGTGCCATTAATTTTTTTTCACCGGAAGTGGTACTTTATTTTGTACTTTCGGCCAATTCTAATTTTTTTCACTAATTTTTCGGAACTAAGCATCACTTTTATGAACATGTGCCAAGGGGCTTATCTTAGTATCAGATGACGTAGTGGATCTGACGGTCGCCGCTCGCACTATCCGGCCGTTACTCGGTTTTCGTGAATGCCTCTCAGGCTCATCGTCTTTATAAACGTTATCACATACAGCCAACTTGACGCCTTAGTGCGAATTTTACGTGACATAACGGGCTCGCAACATAAATGGGAGTTGGCTACAATTTGTATGGGACTGAAGCTTTTCTTTTCACTGCCGCTAGATGGCTCTACTTAGGTCCCATACAAATTGTCAACTCGCATTTACGTTGCGAGCCCGTTATGTCACGTAAAACTCGCACTAAGCACACTGTTCGAACTAAGATAGAATTCCAGTAACTGTAAATAGATACGGATTAATTTTTTTAACTTTCATTGATATTTTCCGTGTTTTTTCTCATCGATCGACAAGAGACATTAAAATCAACTTTTTACTATTATTATCACAGAAAGTTGCAAACAAAATTCAGTAAATTATGATGACATAAATAAATTTTATTAAGTACCTACAGGAAAACCAATGATTTTATCCCATATCTGTGATTTTATCTTTGTTATTTATATTCTTTTATAGATTTAAGTTATTTTCCATAATTAAGTTAGATCGTATTTAACCCCACTTTTTATGTACCAGGCTGTCATAAAGAAGTCGCGAGTGACGTGCAAGTGCCACGGAGTTTCCGGGTCGTGCAGCCTCATCACTTGCTGGCAACAGCTGGCCACCTTCCGGGAAATTGGTAAGATAATCTAATAACCGCATTAATAAATTAATAAACTGCTCTCAAGATGTCTGCGATCTGAAGATTCGGTTTGAAACCAAAATATGTAAAATCATGTGATAAAACATTAAAGTATAATGAAGTATGTAATATGTCATAGAATAGACATCTCAAACAAAATGTGTGTCCCGCCGGGAGATTCTATTTTCAAAATTGAGCAAGCATTCTCCTTTCAAAATCGAACGAATCCATTGAAAATTGAAGCCCATTGGCGCCAATTCATTGGGACAAACATCGTGTTCACGGTGTCGATTCTACGAGTAGGTATACGCTCTGGTAATAATACTTCAATGTGAAAAAGTGACATTCGTGAGCCAAGATCGGCTTATTATGAACGAACATCTGTGACGTAAATAAACATTGTTACAACCATCGTTGGCTGGGAATCGAACCTGAGACTAATTGCTTTTCAAACAAAATCATTACCAAGTGTTTATTTTTTAATCAATCCTTTAAAGTTCTTGAATTAGGTACATAGTAATAAATGAAAGAAAGAAAGGTTAGATTATTTCTAGCTAACACACAACATATTTATACTAAACTAACATAATTATGAATTATGAATGAATGTTACAATGTTCGCATGTGTTGTAGGTCCAGAAAATGGTACTCGGCGTCTTAAATGATTGTAGGTGTTTCCTTAAATATCTACGAATAGACATAATGTATCAGAAAAAACGAAAAAATTTAAGGAACGACTTGATATGAACTTGGAATGATTCCGATTTAAATTCCAATCTTATCAGGACAGAATTAAGAGATAATTATCAAATAGATACGTCAAATTCAAATACGTTAAAATGAATTAAGTTAAATTTTCATATATTTTATTGTTATAATTAGCGCAACAGTTTGTTGTTTTAATTATAAAAAAAATAACTGTTAGTACCTTAACTTAGTACTAGGGCAGCATAAAAATAAAACAGCGAAATCTAGATATCCACGTGTTCCAAACATTAGTGAATGGAATGGCACCGTGTCCAATCTGTACTGAAAGCCACTCTAGTAAATGACAGATTGTATGTAACCGTAGCGTGTAACGTATCGGCGCTATCGGTACGATTTTGTAAATTAAATTGATGGTACATATTCACTGATTCATGTATATTGCACGATTGGAAAGTGTAATTATTAAATGGAATTGTTTTTATGTTTTTTATTGTAAAATTCCAGAAATGTTGCCGGTATCAATTAGGTACGTACCATGGTTGAAACAGGTATATTATGTACGTATCTCACATAAAAGCTTTCAGTGTAAATGTTAGCTTGTCCCTATTGAGCTGTTTGAGCTACATAATATATGAAATTTTGAATTCTAAATAAACTAAGCATTAATAAATGTGCCAAATTCAATGCACGTAGGTTAAATACGTCTCGAGTTGTAAAGGGGTCCAAAGTTCCCTTTTTGAACTTTGGCTGGACACGCTACCGCGTGTCTAGATAACTTGTGCATAAAACTAAAACTTACCACCACAGAACATAATAGTACATAAGTACCAGATAAAAATGCGGCAAAAGTAAATTGAGTTTTGCTAAAATTAGGCACTTATTAAAACCGGATTAAATTTAAAAGATACAAATTACCAAGGAAACAGGGACAATTGGAAACTTAAAACAACACTAAAAACAGTCTCACGGTACAAAGCAAACGTCATTCCATCAAATGATCTAACTGATTTAAACACTGGCATTGTTTCCGAAAGATAGATGTCGTTAGTGAATGTAATGAGTCTACATTAGTCCCTGTGATGTCCTGCTGCCCTGATACTTTGTGAATTAATTCCCTGTATTTAACTGTTCCCAGAGATTTGCTTAATGGTTGATTGTTTAGAGAGAGGTGTAATTTGTCCATGTCAATGGAACTTTTACGCGATTTCGTTACGGTTATGATCCATGCACAGGATCCATGTATTTTAAAACGGTTTTATTAATCTTACCCTATTTGTACGGGTCAAATCTTACAAGTGTAATTCAATAATGCAAGTGCAACTTCCTGTTATTCGATCGTTATAAACGATCCTATTTATTTGTACAAGTCAATGACTCTGGGACTCTAGGCCTCCTTGGTAAGCAATAAGACTAAGGAGAGTCCCGTTCTCTGTATTGGGCCTTTAATGGAGTATTATTATAAATAATATTATAATAATATAACCAACAATTAAGTTTAATAATTACACATGCTTTTGGGTCAACAATCAAACATTCCATACGCCTTCAGTAAAATTAAATTAAGTGTAAGTAATTTTGGGTGGTCCTCAAAGATATTATATATTAAGAAGAGACAGATACGTCATAAGCGCGCGCGTTGTGTGACTCAAAAAGTTCCCAATTGGGAACTCTTGTGATTAGTTAGTCTGTGTCGAGCGCAATCACGAGCGTGGCGCATCGTAGGTTCATACGTCCTTACGAAAATAAATCAAAATGCCATCGTGTGTGTTTTGAAAGTGCACCAATTATGACTCCAAGGTCAATAAAACACAAGGAATCTCATACCACATTTGAGTACGCTAAGATACTTAGATTATTTAGTCTATTTCAATTATTTTTCTAAACAATCTAATAACTCATGCAAAGACGCCATATTCAGATGAAGAAAGAGATAGGTATCTAGTTTTGACGCGAGAACGATAAAGACCGTAGCCTAAAAAGATTAACGCGAGCGACGTCTTTTTCATTATTATGGTTTTAGTAATGCCATCCTTTTTACATAATTTGCCAATGTACTTACTAGTGATTGGTGTAGGGAAACAAAAGATAAACGTGTGTGTGTTGTAGCTTTTTTCGGAACAGATTTTTCGGTCGATTTGTAAGGGCATAACGTATCTATATTTAGTTAAACATCATTGGTGGTCCTTGATTCATCTTTCAAAACACTTCCACAGATTATATAGAGATTTTCAAATACAAATGCTTTAATTAGTGGCTTCGCGAAGAATGCCATCTTGTGGGTGGGCGCGTAAATCAAACTACCACAGATAATAAAAAAACTGAGCAAAGGGTATCATTTTAGCCACGCGTATTATTTATCGCCCAAACATGCTAATCAACCGATCCAAATTAATGGTTATAGGTGTATAATTAAATTATTTGTATTAAATTGCTCCATTACTGTATCCGATTAGAAAGTGCGATAATAATCGTGTTACTAGTGGATAGTTTAGAAGCTGTTACTTTTTAAAAGTGTTCTATCGTCGTTTATAGAGTACACTACACAGTACACTCAGACTAACCAAGATTTAACACTATAAAAACTCAGGTAATAAACATGTTTTAGAAAGCTAAAATAATCCTGAATTTATGTTAACGCGAAACAAAACCAAAATTACAATGATATTATATATTAAAAAGAGGCAGATATGTCATAAGCGCGCGCGTTGTGTGACTCAAAAAGTTCCCAATTGGGAACTTTTATTCAGGTGAAGAAAGAGATAGCGATGTAGTCTTGACGCGAGAGCGATAAAGACGTGCGATAAAGCAATAAAGCGTGCCTTGCGGACATCGGAACAGATTTTTCGGTTGATTTGTAAGGGCATATCGTATCTATATTTATTTAAACATCATTGCAAAATTATTAGTAATGAGCAGCTCATAAAAATATTACAATGACTCCGCCATCTGGTCCTTGCGCGGCATCATAGCTTAAAAATATTCAAAAGTAACAATGAAGTATTATTACTAGCGTATAGAACCGACACCGCGAACATCATGTATGTCCCAATGCATTGGCGCCACGTGGCTTCAATCTTCAATGGATTCGTTCGATTTTGAAAGGAGAACCGGCGCTCAATTTTGAAAATGGAACCTTCCGGGCGGGACACACATTTTGTTCGAGATGTCTGTTCTATGACATTATACTTCAATGACCGTGCCAAGGGTCCTGTGTTCGATTCCCAGGCGGATGATTCTGATCTTAGCCTGGGTGTGATGTTCTGTTTTTGTGAGTTGTCCATGGCACCCACGACACAGGGAATCCTAGTTCGGGGCTATGAGTATGCAGCGTTAAAAAACAAATAGATACCTACTTCAGTAAGAGCTAACCAAATGAAATATTAAAAATAAAAATGGTTGTCTGTAAAGTCGATTTACGGACGGTAGTTTAACGTGACAACGTCATCATTTATTTATTAATTTATTTAATAGGTAATCCAACAGCGTTTACAAAGTCAATTATTGCTAATCTAATTACTCAAATACTATGGCCAAAAACGGATTACACAAAAAGTAAAAAAAAATATACGAACAGTTATGCTTAAAAGTAACTAGTGTGTGTGTGTGTGTGTGTGATATGCTACATATATTATATCATGACAAAACATTGATGAAATGATTGCATACTTTTATAGATAAAATTGAATCAATTTAATTAAATTACCATTATTTTGTATAGGAAAAGGAGTGAAATGAAATCTACATTTTGATTCATAAATTAACTTTTATTTGCACTAATTAATTCAAATATGTTTATTACTTCGATGAACAGATTATTTACAAGTAACAATGTGAAGGAAGAGAGATACATGCGTGATGCGGCACGAACCGAGCGCTTCGGTCGATCGTAGCCGATCGTGCCTCTCTATCGCTTGTTCCGCGCTCTCGCTCGCGGAACGTGACAGTGACAGTGAGTCATGCTTTTTCGTGCATGCACCCGGCGTTTATCGTTTTAATAGACGTTGTCACGTCAAAAGCCTTTTTAAGTTTTTTTTTTATAATTTCCAGGTGACTATCTGCGGGAAAAGTACGAGGGCGCCACAGAAGTGAAGGTGTCGAGACGCGGCAAACTTCGGCTCACCAACCCGCACTACAGCCTGCCCACCGCGCAGGACCTCGTGTACTTGGAGGAATCACCCAACTACTGCATCAGGAATGAATCCCTGGTACCTACTTTCGGTTTTTGAAGTTATACTTCTTTTGGCGCAATGGAGAAAAATGATGAGAGTGAATTTTTACGATGCGCGCGCACACCGCCACCTAAATTCTACATCGTGAAGTTAGCTAAATTCTACATCGTGAAGTTAGTTCTAGGTGGCATGATATCGTAAAAGTTCTCGTAATAGAACATAGATGGTGTTTTCACAAGTATGTAGATACAAAATTAATCACAGATGGCGGTTAACACATATAGTTTGGCTATAAAGATTCGTAAATTAAATTATTTCAAAATATTAATTAATTTTTATTTTTAATATTGCTGTTTTCGAATATTGTATTTTGAACAATGTTTTTTTAATATTGTTTTTTGAACGTATTATAATAAACGTATTATATATTAAAAATTTTCAATAGACCACATATCGACGTTTGAAAGGAAACATTGAGTAAGCGACACTGAGCTAACTTTACAGGAGAGCAGTTTAAAGTTGGAATTTTAGAAAAAACATCATATATTTTTTGTAATCCTCCTACCGACTTTATTAATACTGTTTTGGAATCCTTATTTTATCATCCACGTTGTGGCATATACAACTTTTCTAAAAATTCAAACTTTAAACTGCTCTCCTGTAAAGTTAGCTCAATGTCGCTTACTCAATGTTTCATTTCAATCGTCGATATTATTGTGCAAATGGCAAACTGCATGCATATTTTTAGTATACCTAATGGTTACTCACGATATATATTTTATACGCCGATGTTTCGACCCGCCGCCGGTTTTCGCCGATTTTTGACATCCGTCATCCGTCAAAGACTATTATCAACGTTGTTTGTCAACCTGTCAAGAGTTTTTCCGCGCCACCGCAGTCTAGCCACAATTATTTATCTATGGTCTAGCCGTGACCACGATCCCTGTAATTGGGTCGAAATATCGGCGTATAAAACATATAACGTGAATAACCGTATTATACTAAGAATATTTTCAGTCCGCGATGAGTTAAGTTTAAAATCATGCATGCATATTATTGGAACGAAGTTCCTTATCGCGCGTTGTGAAAGGGGGCTAGACGGAAAATTACGACACTTTTTGATTCTTACGAATGACGACACTTTTTTTGAAGTGATTCACAGAGTTTTACAGAGATGGCGCTGTACAACAAAACAATACTTAAATCGAAAGGAACTTCGTTCCATCCGGGTGTCCCTTGACACCTCTCATGTTTTTATTTTTTCAGGGTTCCCTCGGTACTACAGGCCGTGAATGTAACAGGACATCAGAAGGCATGGACGGGTGTGCGCTAATGTGTTGCGGACGAGGCTATAACACGAAGAAAATGACTATAAAGGAACGATGTGGCTGCAAATTCCACTGGTGTTGTCGCGTCGAGTGCAACACTTGCGTCAAAACGATTGAAGTTTTCACTTGTAAATAGAGTTGTCTCCCTTTCTCTCATGGATAAGAGTATGCTGTTTCGTTTTATAATCTAATTGCCAAAGTTAACGTAAAGGAGGCCATACATGATCAAGTAAACTTGTCAAGTTTTTAGTTTGACTTGATCCGGCATCCAGTGTGCATGAGATAGCTATATGGCCAGATAGCTTTACCGTACCATACCATACACAAACGTGAACCTGAACGGTATACTGGATGCTGCGTCAAGTCCGCTTGATGCTTGACACTTGATCATGTATGGCCTCCATTATGATCACTACAGACAACCGATTTTTGGTTTGGGTTTCCAAATGTTTTTCTGTAATTTGTACATTTTTATCCATATTTTAATTTCATTATGTTAAATATAGTGTTTTTAACATCATGAAACTTCTCCATTGCTGATATGTTGGCCCTTACTCTGAGGGTTGGCCCACACATGATCCGTTTCAGAGTTGATAGGGCGCCAACTCTAAACACAAAATGATCAAGTAATAAAATAATAATTATTCTATGATTTTTATGAACTCTGTAAGGCTTTAAATAATTTAGAGTGATATACATAATATTAAATCATTTTTAAGCTTGTAATCCAAAAGTTTTCATGGTATTGTATTAAACTGTCGTGAAATGTTTAAAAATGTGAATTGATGTCAAATGAAAAAAATACTTCTAAATATTACTGTAAAATGTTAATGGAAGATAATACAATAAATCAACCTCATTAACTTTTTGTCTAGACGCATACCTAAAATACAATGCCAGATTGAAAATTATTCTTCACTACATATTTATAATAGATACTGTATCTAGTAGTTTAAGTGTAGATTATTTTAGGAAGATCTATTTTTTGTAAATAATTATTTAATTACTGAGATTCATCGCAGTGTACAGCTAAAGTAGATCCTAAGCAGTAAACAGTTGATAAGAATTCAATAAAAAGTAGAAAACAATTATATGGTTACCTACTTTTTTCTGTGGCATATGAGTACCTAATGGTAATGGTGGCCATACACGATAACTTGTCAAGTATGCAGCGGACTTGACGCGGCATCCAGTAAAGTTGACGGTTTATGGCCACGATATAGCTACCTGGCCACATAGCTATCTCATGCAAACTAGATGCCGCATCAAGTCAAACTGAAAACTTGACAAGTACACTTGATCATGTATGACCAGCAAGTACAAGATGGTATGGTAAACTCATCTAATAAGGTGAATCATATCGCACCTTCAGTAGAAAAAAGGCATAAGATGAAAATTGCAATTTTACAGGAGAGCAAAAAACTGTTCAAATATCAGTAAGTAGTCAAAGGAATTTACATTACGATTTCTTGCACAAAACCGTCAAGA
>OZ010704.1:9114537-9221384 GCA_963932265.1 Thymelicus lineola
TATTTTTCAGGGACCTTGATTTTTTTTTTTTACAATAAATAATAATAACATATAATAAATAAATATTAATATAATAAACATATTTATAAATATGAACAACAAATATTTCTGAATAGTATAAATAAGTAAATAAATTATTATTATAACATACTTCATAAATAACATACAATATCATATCATATCATATCCCTATCGTACACCACGCTATATCGGAACTTATGCATCTTTACAATCAATGCTTTCTCTACGACGACCCAATTGTTGGTTGGTTTATGCGCTCTAGTGTTCGATCTTTGGTGGGGTCACACGTTTATGTGACAGAGAAATGTTAATGGTTTGTGATGTATCAGTTAATTTTAATTGTTTATTGTAATTAACAAGATTAGAACAAATTCGTTGTGAATCATGATTATGTTCGCAATGTTAGAAGCAGGTTTTACATAACATCTAAGGTAGATAATGCTTTCGTAGAGTAAAATCTTATTCGCGTTGTTAAACACGGTTTGTTTTACGTAAAATCCAAACCCAGAATTTTCTTAGGTCTTAAAAAAAATTCGCGTTACACAGCAACACAAGTTATGTAAGCTCCAAAGTGAGAAAATAGTTTCGAGCTCGGTCTAATTGTAATTGTTATCTTTAAATGAAAAGCAGTTTACCCGATCCCCAGTTAGATTGTTTAATTGAAAGCAATTAACCTCTGGTGTTCTCATTGTTTTACAAAAGATCGTGGCTTTCAAGATGCTTTATACTAAGTGGAAACCTCGCTTCAAGGAGGCGGGTTTTAGAAGATAATCACGTGACGTGATATTTGACCAATCCACTGACTTGAAAAAAGAACCAGACGGCTTGTCGGCAAGAAATTCAGTGAAGCACCCATAGTAATACCAACTCCTCTATTCGTACAAGTATCACACGCACACATTGACATCATGCTGTTATTAATTGGCCGCCATTACCGCGTCGCGCGGATTGGTCGGACCGCACTAAAAATTACGCACACATGTTAAGAGGGCGGCTTCACTTTCAATAAGACAAGGCGACGTCTGGTTCTTTTTTCAAGTCTGTGGACCAAGCATATTTATTTGATAAAAACTTAGTTATTAAATAAAACGATTCATGAAATGTATTATAGCCCAGATACGGATTGATAAATTGATTATATCTCTAGCTAGCTAATCTAAATTATATCACGAATTGTTGAACTGATGATAAAGATTATTGAAACAAAATTAGGTTACACTTTGACATCACTTCATCAGTTGAAACCTCTTCAAGCTGTTATACTTATTATCAATGATATTTAAAAAAATATAAATACGTCATGCCCATACAAATCAACCAAAAAATCTGTTCCGAAAAGAGCTACAACACACACACACGTTTATCTTTTGTTTCACTACACCAATCACACTACACTGTATTATAATACACGAAAGCATTTTAACGTTGTATGTCAAATCTCAAGCACTTCTGACAACAAAAGCGTGCCTATCGTCTTGTATTACAAGAGCGACTACGAGCAGACAGAAGTCAATTAACCGCTCTTACGATCTTCATCTTCAGCGTGCTAGTGACATATCTACCTCTTTTTTACTTTTGCTTATTATGAAAAATAAATGCAATCTTTTTGTATAATGGTCCCACCATAACATTTAATGTTAAATGGATCAAGATTTGTTATCTTAAGTTATTCCATGGATGAATGTGTTGAACTGATAGAAACAAGTTATACGTGTGTCATGTGCATATTGATATCTTAATAACGTGTTAAGGTCGTAGCTCATCTAAACGACACCGCTCCCACCCAACCAAAGTATGAGAATTCAAATATAAACTTTAAATCGTGCTCCGTAGATGCAACTATTGAGTGGCAAGGTTGCGGTAAGCTTGCTTCCCGCGCGCGGGCTGCTAATTTGTGTTGTTACTGTAAAGTGCACCTACAGAGCACGATTTTAAGTCTATATTTGAATTCTCATACTTTAGTTGGGTGGGAGCGGTGTCGTGTAGATGAGCTACGACCTTAAATGTGTTTAAAAGCGGTACACTCGTGGTATTTAACCCCGCGTTTGCCGAGCAGCTTTCATTTGATAAGCAAAGGAATAAGCTTGTAAGTTACTAGCGCTTTGCCAGCGACTTTCCCAGCGTTTTCCGGGATAATAAGAATATGTAAGTCATAATACTTAGGTAAATAATAGTAAGGATATCGCTTACCTAGTACTTAATATAATGGCACATCTGCAAAAAATGCAAACTTGAGTTTATATGGTAAACATTTTTAAAAGTGCCTAATCTACATAGTGGTAAATATGTATTAATCTCTATACTAGTAAATTAATTTTAAACATTTTTATAAAATTTTTGAAATTTGTTTCTGTAAAATATGACAAAGGTAGATGTGCCGTTGTATTACTGGGTGAGCGATATATCCTATATGTTATTCTGGATCTGGTCTATCTGGACGTAAAATTTCATGAGAATCGGTTCAGTAGTTTTTGCGTGAATTAGCAACAAACATGCACCCATCTCACAAACTTTCACATTTATAATTATTAGTAAGTAGTAGGAAGGAAGTACGATAACTCTGGACTTCGGTACAATATGATATTTTGTAAGCGCTACTATTTAGAATGTGGGAAGACTTAAAATATGACAAATAAATGACTTTAGTAGCTGTAAACGAGGAAGAAATTCGAAAATTTCACATTTAAGTATAATATATGTCGGTGAGGCCATGAATCTCCAGTGAAGGTCCAGGGTCGGACCTCTTTATTCTACAGCGCTTGCCTGATGCAGAGGCTGGCATATAAGAAATGTCATGTCATATTTAGATTAGGGAATTGTCAAGAATGTAGGACAGATTAATATTGATGGCGTAGTGTTGAAGTACTTTGGAATATTGATGTGAACGTTAAGAGAACTGGAAATATATCATGGTGCAAAGTAAAAGGAATATCATTTCATAACCAACACCATAGAATACCTCCTTCTGCTAAATATACGTATAAGTCGGATAGTGGTAGGGCGGAAAAATGGAATATAATTGATCACGATTGAAAGAAAAAAGAAATAATTTACCTTACATCTTCTTCCCTTATCATTGTTTCGTCGGAGGGATTATATTGGTAATTTTGATTCTAATTGTTAATTAACAGCATTATTTGTTATTATTTATCCATGGGGTTTGCTTGGATAGCTACCACCCTTGAGCATGAGTCAGCCGCCAAACGACTCGTCGTGTTCCGGCTGGGGGCTTGAGAGCCAGTTCCTTCCTTCTTTCTTTTTCTACTCTCTTTCTTGGCCGGCAACACATCAGTGATGCCTTTGGTGTTGCTGATGTCCATGGGCGACGATAGCTTACCATCAGGTGGATCGTCAGCTCGTTTGCAGCTATTTCCATAAAAATTTATTGCAACTAGTGATTGGGACTTCTGATTGCTTTAAAAATAATTCCTCAAGACGTAGGAAAATTATCAAATCTACTCTGTTTAATTTTAAATCTGTTATCTGTAATTGTTTACTCGACGAGAGTCGTGAAGTCGTGATGTGATGTCGTGACCTACGAAACGGTAGCGCGACATTAACGGAACTTTCTTAGACTAACTCACTACTAGTTAAGTTATAAAATAAGTTGAATCCTAAAAAAATTTTTTTTTTAAACGCTTTTATTTCAATAATGTTTAGTTTATAAAATTAGCTACAAGTTGTGAAAATTTCAAGTCTCTACGTAAAATAGAACATAGAGAATTATGCGTCTAAAGTCTGAAAATCGTTTTTTTTAATTTAATTTTTTTTTTTTTTTTTTTTTTTAATTTTCGTGTATTGTCATCGGAAATACACATGTCTGCCAAATTTCATCAATTTTCATTAAAGGGAAGTCATTCAAATTAACGTTACAAGATTTGATCCTTTGATGCTTTGATGCTCCGAAGTGAAGCTAAATAAAAGCGTTTAATAATGATTAAACTACAACCATTGAAGTATAATGTCATAGAACAGACATCTCGAAAAAAATGAGTGTCCCGTCCTGGAGGTTCGATTTTCAAAATTAAGCCCCTGTTCTCCTTTCAAAATCGAACGAGTTCATTGAAGATTGAAGTCACGTGGCGCCAATGCATTGGACATACATGGTGTTCGCGGTGTCGGTTCTATACGCTAGTAATAATACTTCAATGACTACAACCTAGCTTAGTCGGTTTACGACTGACTCGGTTTTGATTTTTGTTAGAGTAGCTAGACATTTACGCACCTTCAGTGGAAAAAAGGCATAAGATGAAAATTGCAATTTTACAGGAGAGCAAAAAAACTGTTAAAAATGTCAGTAAGTAGTCAAAGAAAACATTACGATTATTACACAAAACCGTCAAGATTAATGATAAAAATATGAAAAAAAATTGAGCGCAGCTTTTGTCCCTTTTTCCAATCATATTAATAACTACAATTCAACGTAAGACGACTTATGCTTTTTTCCACTGATGGTGCGATTTATGCGACAGATAAATATAGCCTTTGGTTGTACTAATATTTATATGCTGTTGAATTAGTGAACACCTTTACTATCAGCTATATCGGATATTTAAAAAAAAATCCAAATTTTATTTAAAAGGTATATTTCGAAGTAATAGTCTTCGAACAAGAATCACTCAAATTGTTGCAGACCATAATTCGATTTACCTATTCTGATTACCTAAATGTAAATCAGAGGAATTTCCTCAATCTCACATCAAAGTTTGATAAATACGTGACAAATCTCTTTGTATATTTATTAAGTATATTTCATATATATACCCTTTCAAATAACAAAAAATAGAAACAACAGAATTAAGAACTACCATTTTAAGTCAGTTAATAAATACTCCGTAAGTTCCGCATCTCTTAAGTATGTATGGTATAATATATGTATGGAAACAATTACGTATCCCATTGTCCCAATTTGTCGGTGTTTTGTTAATTGTTCCACCAAGTAATTACCTATCAGTGTTTGGACAGCCCGTGATCAATACCTCACTCGCTTTCACTGTCTTAACCACTTCTCGGACATAAATACTCTAGATATGTTATCTATACTAATATTATAAACAGGAAAGATTTGATTGTTTGTTTGCATTGAATAGGCTCCGAAACTACCGAACTGATTTGAAAAATTCTTTCACTGTTGGGAAGCTACACTATCCCCGGGTGAAATAGGCTATATTATATATTTTTTTTACTATTTTTCCCGAAGCGACGCGAAGGCGATTTCCTAGTGTATAATAAACACGTGTACGTGTGTGTGTGTGTGTGTGTGTGTGTGTGTGTGTGTGTGTGTGTGTGTGTGTGTGTGCGTTTGTAATTGTAATAATATCATAAATATCTTATAATATTATATTTGATCAGATCATTCGGAGATGTATTCTGTGTTCGTTGGAAGTAATTTTACTGAAAACTTAACTTTTGTAATGATGCTGTAAAGTAGACATTAAATAGTTGGTGCACCATCTGCGCTCATAAAATTGCCCTTCGCATATCCAGGGTATTTATATCAGAGAGCAACAGTCGAAAGCTTTGCAAGCTAACTGCTAACTGCAGTGTAATTCATACCGCACGGTAACCGCGCAGTGACAGTTGAACTAACTGATAAGTTATTGTATGCCATTAATGTTTCTCGGTTGATAAATCTAGAACTCATTTGATATATTACGTATCGAGGGATAATGGTAGTGTTATTTATCAAGAACAATTTGTAAGTGCCGGGATTGTGGTTGAATCTGAAAAAGAGGGTACGATTCTAAAATTTATGGTTTTTTAATTTCATTGGAAAGGTAGTGTTTATTTTTATATTGCTTGAGTACAAAAAACCGGCCAAGTGCGTGTCAGGCCACATGTAGGGTTCCGAAGTTGTAAGTTCATCGACTATTACTCATTAACTACTTATGCTAACATAGCCGTGAGAGTTTTCCTTGTATAATAAATTCATCATATCGTGGAAAGGAAAGGCGAAATACTAACATGCCCAGACGCCTCTTGGCTTGGCCTCTTGGCGTGTTAGTATTATTGCCTTTCCAGTGACGATATAACCTATTGTTGAGAATTTTTTCACTTGTCCTGGAGTTGGAAAACCGTTTAGTCGGCAGGGGGGGACTCTTGACTCTAACCAAAATTAGCACTTTAAATCCAAATCCAGAAATGGTCTTAGAAGATCCATACAATTTTTGAAAACGTTTTCAACGATACCCCACACTATGGGGTACGTAACGAAAAAAAATCATCCTTACGTTACCTGTAGGGGAGGCCTGAAAAATAATATTTTTCTATATTTTATTCTTCGATTTTTGAGTTTTAATAAAAATGTATACTCATATCCATGCCAAATTACAGTGTTTTAGCACTAAGGGTCTCGGTGCTATGCCTCGGACAGACGGACTGACGGACGGATGGATAGACATGACGAAACTATACCTAAGTGTTCCGATTTTACTTCAGAACCAAAAGGAGAAATTAATGACATGATTCTTTATCATGTACTTATTGTACAATACAATGCAAAGCTACATACTTTGCGTTTTGCGTAAAAAAAATTTTTGCTGCGCTTTTTAGTGTCTTTCTTGGTAAGTGGTAATGACACTTTTGACGTTACTTTGTTTTCGAGTGCAATGGTTCGATGATATAATTTACCATCATTTACCATTCTCCACTCTACTACTAAAAACAGTTTCTAAAATATTTTTATTAATCAGCTGTGGACCCAAAAGGAACAAGAAATGAAAGGCATATTACAACGCATGATTCACATTATCTACGTTTCAATCTGAAGAGCGTACGTCGTATAACACGAGTACTATAAAAATGTAATCTAGGTCGAAACATGCGTGCATGGAAACCTATTCAGACTCCTTAAAAGAGCCCCAAGGCCTCTTATTTCTTCGCCGTAACAACCTAACGTGAAGTGTCATTGAAGGAAATAAAAGACGCTTGAAAGGACTCTTCCGCAAACAAAATGTCTTTCTAATAGTGATTACGGTAGAATGAACAAATCCTTCTAAATATCTATTTCTAAATCTATACTGTAATAAAACTCAAAGTATTTGTCTGTCCGGGCATCACATAAAAATCTTTGAACGGATTTCAATGAAAATTGGTAAAGTTGTTACTGATACCCTGGGTCATATTTTAGTTAACTTTTCATTCCGGAAAATTAAATGGTTCCCGGGAAAACAGGATAAAAGTTTGAATAAGTAAAACAATTTCCGTATGCAAAGCTGCGGGCAACAGCTAGTATCTATTATAAATGTGAAAATTTCTGAAGATGTTTGGATGTTTGTTACTCTTTCACGCAAAAACTACTGAACAGATTTTCATGAAATTTAGCACACAGGTAGACCATTATCTGGTATAAGAAATAACCGACTTCAAAATTAGGGATAACTCAAAAACTAATCGTCAGATATCGCTCAAATTTAAATGGAACTACATGAAAAGTACCAGATTTTGATTAAAAAAAGAATCATCAAAATCGGTAAACCCAGTCGAAAGTTCTGAGGTAACAAACATAAAACAAAGAAAAATACAGTCGAATTGAATACCTCCTCCTTTTTTGAAGTTAGAACAAAATATCCAAAAAATTATTGTTCCAAGCATAAATAGTTTCTTAATGTGCTTTCCTGCAATTTTTCATAATGATATCGAATTTCGACCATCAGGGACTTAGACCATCGACTCTTACAAAAAACTCTTACCACTACTTACTACTCTTTACTAAAAAATATCTTAATTTAAATACGGAGTTAATTTTACTACAAAACTTCGAAATACTCGATATCATAAAAGTCGTCAGTTCTGTTGGTGTCATTACAATAACATCAACGTCGCCTGGCATGACGTAAAATGATACAATGTTGTTATTATTATTGCTACAGCCTCCAGGCTAGGCTGCGATAGATAGATATCGATCTATTATTAGATAGCCGGAGGGAATCGCTCTTTATCTAAGCATGTTGTCACGCTATTCGTTTCGACATCTTTGTTGTTAATTAAGTGAACAAGACAAGTCTTTTAAATTACTGTATCGAATGAGTTCGTTGTAGAACGAATTAATGAATGGAACTAGTAAAAAGGTGAATGAATGGATATGAATAAATGAACGAATGAATGAATTACATGATCTTATTAATATTATAAACTAGCTGTTGCCCGCAGCTTTGCATACGGAAATTATGTTTTAATTTATTCAAACTTTTATCCTGTTTTCCCGGTATACCCTTTTAATTTTCCGGGATGAAAAGTTGTCTCAAATATGACCTAAGGTATCAGTAACAACTTTACCAATTTTCATCGAAATCCGTTCAAGGGTTCTTCTACGATGCCCGGACAGACAATTGAGTTTTATTATAGTATAGATGTAAATATTTGTGTGGTTTTTGCACGAAAAGGTAATAAACAACCTTTTCACGTAAAAAGTACTGAATGAATTGTTATGAAAATCACACAGACAGACACATGATGTGGAAGACATAGGATAGAACTTATTATTCCGGAAAAGAACACCAGAGCAGTAGTGAATGAATAAATGATTAAATTTTGATAAATATTACATACATACATACATACCTACATACATACATATATACATACATACCTACATACATACATACATACATACCTACATACATACATACCTACATACATACATACATACATACTGTATACATACATATAATCACGCCTCTTTCCCCCAGGGGTAGGCAGAGACCACTTCTTTCCACTTGCTACGATCCTTACATACTTGTTTCGCTTCGTCCACTTTCATTATTCCCTTCATACATGCTCTGCGGTTTAGGGTACTCCTGACCTGGCCTTTTTTCAAGACGTCCCTGATTTGGTCTGGAAACGTTCGCCTAGGTCTGCCCCTTCCAACACTTCCATTCACACTCGCCTTATATTCGTATAACAATAAAAATTTTAGCAAACAAAATATCATTAGGACGTGTCATTGAAACTTTACTTTCTGCCATAATATGCTTTTAAAAAGTGCACAATTTAATTTATACATAGTATACCTATCTTCACATAATAATGTATACATAATGGCCATAATGACATAACTCGGTTATAAAATTAAAACTATTTATAAATGACAGGCAAATTGTACGGCGAACGTTATTTCGTTAATCCAGCGCACGTCATGATTGGTTTTTTACAGTAATCAGGTGTAATTTGTTTGATGCCTGACGTGCGTTTGTTTGAGATTAGATCGCGTGTTGCCTAATTTATAATGATATCGGTGTTAGCTTGAGCTTTAGTTCGGCAAACGGTTTTTTAAAACTGGTCAATTTTGAATCGGGTTCTTGTATTTATTGAAGTTTTTCTAGAAATAATTTATTAAGAACAATAAAATATTATAATAAATGTTAATGTAAATGTAATAATATTTGCACACCTCCCTATGCAGAACATACGGATGACAAATTTTGTAACAACTTTATATCAACTATGTTCTATCAAATAAGCAATTTGACTTTTACTTTGACTAAAAAGTACCTACTTTGAGACGTGTTGGAAGTTTTATGTCAAATAAGTATTATATATTTGAATAAAGTTAATGGGAATATTCGACAAATGAGCTGACGATCCACCTGATGGTAAGTGGTATCGTCGCCCATCGTCGTCAAGAGAAATAGAAGAAAAAGAAAGAAAAAGCTCTCTAGCCCCCAGCCGGAACATGACAAGTCGTTTGGCGGCTGACTCATGCTCAAGAGTGGTAGCTATCCAGGCGCACCCCACGGAGAAATATAATAATAATAGTAATAGTGGTTTTAATAAACTATTAAAATAATTACCAATATATTCCCTCCAAAGGGCCTTACCACCAGCAGGTTTATTTATCGAACTTAGCAGCCATTAAAATATGTAAGTTGTATATATTTATATTTGAGTATCTGTTATTATAATTATTTTGATTTATACATTAAATTACTTAACTACTCCTACAACCTAATCTATACTTGAATTCATCATAAACATTTCAAAGTATTAATCAATATGCTTTCAAACATTACCACATCAGGTAGCAAATCAGATTGGCTGACAGTACAACTGCTAAACGATAATAAATTCGTCTATTGGCGCTAAATAGTCAGATTATTGTGGTCTCAATACTATTCTTTATGGTGGGGTACGGCCCGTACGGCTAAACCATAGATTAGATTTTCTGACAACTGTTTTTTCACGAGTTGCGTTAAGCATGGAATTATGATTTCAATCTGGGCACGATTAGTGCAGCTGTGTTGGACTTTGAATAGTTTATATTATAATAAAAAAAAATATTATGAGTGTTTTTCCAGTGCAGTGGTCGAAATTCGACCATAAATTATTATTGAAAATCCGATGAAAATGTTTTACTTTTTCATTCTGTCTGTGAACTTTTTTTTATTGATAATTCAAAGCTCGCTATTAGCCAAACCTTCCCAAAAAACAAAAGATCAGCGCTGGTTGTCTCTAGACTCCGGCACAATAGTAAGTAGGCTTCGATTCGTAAACGTACTCACATTACAAGTACTTTGTTGACCTTTGTTTCAACCTATTGTTTGGTATAACCGTTTCACCCCAACTCAGAGTCATTAACGGTTACTTAAATTGGTCCTTAGTACAGGATTTGTATGGTGATTCTTTACTAAGGAGCGATTAAATTAAGCGTTAGTGACTCTGATTGGAGCGTAAGTGTATTTTTTTACTAAATAAATGTATGTACATAGTTTTTTTTCTGACAACCAGAGCAGAAAAAATGGCAGATAAGAAAAATATAAATACAACTTCGAATATTATTGAGATATATAGAATATAGGTATGGGTATACTTATCACACCTTACTATCTTACAGATTTACAGATAATGCTAGCCATACACGATCAAGTATACCTGTCAAGTTTGCAGCGGACTTGACGCGGCATCTAGTAAACTTGACGGTGTATGGCCACAGTATAGCTATCCTGGCTATATAGTTATTTCGTGCATACTGGATGCCGCATCAAGTCAAACTTGAAACTTAACAAGTACACTTGATCGTGTATAGCTAGCTCATGAGTGTTGATCTATCTGATTTTTTTACTGTTTATTAAAATTTGACACAAATACCCAACGCACTATATAACAAGGTTTTGTGAAGCGAGCGAGATACTTAGATTAAAAAAAAAGCTTATTTATTTTGCACCGTGTGGCGACCGAATTAATAGTATTCATAATCCCGCAGATTAATTTTTGCTAGACATGGCTGTGTTCACACCATCCAATGTAAATATTCATAGAAACTTGTGATTTTAATATGGAAATATGCATATTTATGGCGAGAGATATAGGTTTTACGGCGCATAGTAATTTTATTGTGAGCTAAAACTGGAATATTTACCTAAGCCTTTCTATTCCTAAATTTGGACGTTTATTTGTGTGTGTGTGAGCGTGCGTGTGAGTATGTGTGTACGAATGTGTTATATAATAGTCGCAGTATCTCGCTGCACTCATTGACAGGGCGAAGCATATTGCGTGCTCACTCGCACTTAGGCACAATACGCTTCGTCCTGCTCGCACTTTTACGTCAACTAGTGCAGTGAGATATTGCGACTATTAAAATATATAAACCCTATAGTGGTAATATTTAAATAAAATATAAATAACAACAAAATTATTTTTCAGCCTGTCATTCCTCTCCACCTAAAATATTATGTCAATCATTTGTGTCAAAACATTGTGGCATTAATTAATTATTACGATATTAAATACAGTACGATTGACGTATCGCATTTATGCTTAAAACCGTGCTTAAAATTAATTTGGTTGTGCATGTGTCTGTGTGTGTGTGTGTGTGAGTGTGTGTGTGTGTGTGTGTGTGCGTGTGCGTGTGCGTGTGTGTGTGTGTGTGTGCGTATGATATGCTACATATACATATACTAATGTAAATAGATAGGTATTTTTGTAATTCAAACGCCAGTTTAGCAACAAAATAAGCCAAAGTGTATTATTAAGTATTTCTCTGTATGTTGCTGTAGTTTTACGAAATGCCTTTATAAGGCATCTCAGTATCTCTCGCAATTTGTAATTCAATTTGTCATACTTTTACTGCACTAGGAACGGCGGCTTTTAGCAAAGGAATACTTAAACCTTTTGCTAATGATTTAAAATGTAATTTAAAGTTCTCTCTAATGAATAAAGATTATTACATAGGAGTAGTTGAAAATGTCACTTATTTATTAAGCGATCTTAGCTTGTGATTGACCAAGTTGGGCAATTGTGGAAGGTGTCAATTTTGCTAGTGACCGCTAGTGGTAAAGTTTCTTGAGCGTTACCGCGTTTTGGAGGGCATAAATACAAGCTATTAACTCCTAAAGTCGATGGCGTTAAAGATGAAATAACGAAGATGCTCTTTTGTTAAAATTTTTGAACTTTGCTGGATAAAATTATACTTTTCTTTTGTCATATACATGCAAAATTTAAACCTCTGGGGAGTCGTTCGTTCATAAATATTATTCACACCTGAACCTAATATATTTTTACACGCTATTTTTTGCGGACAATGCTATATAATGATGTCATAGAGCCGACCTGATGATAGAGCGAGAAAATGGCTATAGGAATCTGGTATTAAATCGTCACAACACAACCCTATTATTTGGGCTCGTTGTATTGTCATGCGACGAAGGTTTTAGACGACATCCAGGGTCTACAATAACGATACGATGTGATTCGCATCTTCAGTGGAAAAAAGGCATAAGATGAAAATTGCAATTTTGCAGGAGAGCAAAAAAACTGTTAGAATATCAGTAAGCAGTCAAAGGAATTTACATTTCGATTTCTTGCACAAAACCGTCAAGATTAATGATAAAAATTTGAAAAAAGTTGAGCATATGCAGCTTTTGTCCCTCTTTCCAATCATATTAATAACTAAAATTCAACGTAAGACGACTTATGCTTTTTTCACTGAGGGTGGGATATGGTAGCTATGATACGTGTTTTTAGTTTTAGTTTTTAAACTGTATATCTTTGCTACAATAAATATTACCTTAGCCTTGTAAAATTATCAAGTATAGTGTTAAATTGTTTCTAAGTCTAGCGGCTCATTAATATTAGCTATAGCTGTAGGGTCACGGCCGTAAGAGTGTCAACCTATCTACGAGTATAACGCCGGCCGTAAATCAAGCAGAGGCCGTAAATCAAGGTGCAATGCCGTTAATCAAAGCTGCAAATTACGGCATAAACTTATAGTGTCTTAGACTTATTTATTTACGCGATTGTATGTTTTAATTATGGATGCTTAATGACTGCATAATTATTCTTCCGTTTGTGTGAGAATGGTATGTTGTGAGTGAGATATAAAAATTACAATAATATTGTTTTGAGAACACCTGGGCTGTGTTTAATTTTATTAATGTTGGATGTAACTGATTGTATGTCTGTTACTCAATAAGGGGGCACCCATTAATTACGTGAGGTGTTCAAGGGTTAAGCCTAATCTCATCTAATCTTACTGTGAGGAGAGGAAGCGTGTTGGCAAATACCATGTATTTTTTTGCAAGAAACAGAGTGAAATTGCGGAAAAATTGTGTTAAGTAAAACATCTTCCTTCTCTAAAATATAGCCAAATCTTACACTTACACAATATTTATCGAGATTTTTGGAAACTTCGCAAAGTGGCACAGTAGCCCGGTTGCACAGTAGCTAAAATTACATATTTTGAAAAATCTCACTTGAGAATAGCGGATGGGGGAGAGGATTGTGCCAAATCTTACGAAATATTACCAGAGATAGTGGGGGGGGGGGGGTCGAAAATTTCTAAAACACATCAATTAATGAACGCCCCAGACAGACACACAGACAGACAACAATTAGAAAATATATGTCTTTTTGACTTTTTAGGAATTGGAAACATCCATTCGGAATACCAAACTGAGGTGATTTTTGCTTGTATTTAACACCAAAGCCTACATCACAAAATATCAAACACATAGATTTAAGACAATTTTATTATCAGCTCTATAAAATTCCTAGAAACAATCCAACCCAAACTATGAACCAATTTAGACAAGGAATTTAACTTAATCACGAACCTTGAAACATTTTCTTCAACTGTACTGGTAATATGAAATAGAGAGGTCACACAAACGCGTGAAGTGTCACACTTTCTGTAACGCCAACCGTAAATCGATATAGCGTTGTAAATAACTGCTTCGGCGTTATAAATTTACCTGCAAATTAACGCACGACGCAATAACTACTCTTGAGTACTAGCTATATATAGCTAGTAGTCAGCTATATACAGTGTGTCCCCTAAATGACGTAAGATTGGAAATAATTTTTGATTCTGAATCAATATTTAACTAATTTTCGACAAAAACACATTTATTGTGAACTAGCTGTTGCCCGCAGCTTCGCACGCGGAAATTATGCTTAACATATTTATCCCCTAATTCACCTCCTTGGGGGTTGAATTTTGAAAAATCCTTCCTTAGTGAATGCCTACGTCAATACGTGTGCGTAATTTTAAGTTTCTAGCCCTAAGGGTTTGGCCTGTGCGTTGATACATCAGTCAATCTCTTTTGCTTTTTAACCGACTTCAAAAAAAAGTGAAGGTTCTTAATTTGACCGTATTTTTTATGTTTGTTACCTCAGAACTTTCGGCTGGGTGAACTGATTTTGATAATTTTTTTTTATCGAAAGCAGTTTCTTTTTTTTGTTAAAATTTTATTATATTAATACACAGATATCGGCTTCGGCAATCTGGCCATCTGATGACATACGACCATCACCTATGAGCATCAGTAATACAGAGGGCGTCATCAAAAAGTTACTCTCTAAATCCTATGAAAATGACAGTCTTTATTTGCATAGTGGTGTGTAAATAAGTGTAAAATATTAATCAACGCTTAATTGACAGACAGATTTTCTAGTTTCGTATAAATAAGACTGATATTATTTAATAAATAATTGATTTTATCCGCGATCTATTTCAATCTGATAGATTTATTATTCGCATTAAGTATCAACTAGAATATCCACTTAAATATTAATAAAGCAATTAGTCAAGATATTTCTTTATGTCAATTTTATCTTGAATATATTTCACATCGATCAATATTCGATATAGGTATAATATTATCTCTAATATTACAAATGTATCTCTCAGAATATGTAATTAATCTCGCACTCAGGTTCCAAGCATTCCTTAAACTATTAGGGTGCTTTTCCACCAGAGATTTACTATGCAGCTATGCTGCGAAGATGTGAAATCTACGCTACGAAAATATGTGATCGTTTCCACCAATACTAAGCTATGTAGCTGTGCAAGGAAGATGCGCTATGAAGATGCGCCGCCGCAAAGTAGCTGCGCGAGAAAGGTGAGCAGCTCGAGCTATGCTATGTATCGATAGTAGGGAAGTGGCGAGGGCGGCGCGGTGAGGAGAGATCCACTCGCGACGGCCCATAGCATACATCCTTAGCACACATCACACTTAGTTGAATCCGTTTCCACCAATACACCACTATGTGCACCAATGAATATGACTGGTAGATATCAAACGCATCAATAGCTACGTAACATAGCACATCTCTGGTGGAAAAGGACCCTTAGGCGGTTGTCTATAGACAAGACTCGTAATCTGTATTGGGTTGTCCTAGGATACTGTGGCCTAAGGGCGAGTTTTACGTGACATAACGGGCTCGCTGCGTAACTGTCGCTAGATGGCTCTGCTTCGGTCCCATTTAGCCAACTGTCACGTAAAACTCGCACTAAGCCCAAAGATCCCAATCTCATGCCGCGGTCGGCAGATTAGGGTTGGTATGAGGCGACTGAAGCTGGCCCTGTTTCACAGAGCTTGGTGGCAAGGCTTCGTGTAATTACATAAATATGATAAATATTAACTTTAATTCATTAATAAGATGATTATGAATGGTATTAGCTTTTGGTGAATACTGTTTGGCTATCTTTCTGGTTAGTGCTTTTGATTAAATCATCCATCAAACGACTCCCTTCCTGCAAAGGACCTGAGAGTCAGAACTTTTGTTCTTCTCTCTTCTTTCTTGGACTCTATTTGGTTCTTGGTTTCTTTGGGGTTGGTTATGTCCAAGTTCGTTTGTCAGCTATTTTAAATCTTAAAAGACGTCTACTTCAGTTCCTCAGTCTAATTTCTCTTTTTCTTACCTTTGTTCCTATTCTATTATTTTTTAATATAAATAAGTATTTATTTTAATATTAATAACTAGGAAGTCATCGTCGTTTCGCTTCGGGTAAAATAGTAAAAAAATATATAATATAGCCTATGTCACCAGGGGATAGCGTAGCTTCCCAACAGTGAAAGAACTTTTCAAATCGGTTCGGTAGTTTCGGAGCCTATTCAGTGCAAACAAACAATCAAATCTTTCCTCTTTATAATATTAGTATAGATAAATA
This sequence comes from Thymelicus lineola, assembly GCA_963932265.1. Taxonomy (NCBI): domain Eukaryota; kingdom Metazoa; phylum Arthropoda; class Insecta; order Lepidoptera; family Hesperiidae; genus Thymelicus; species Thymelicus lineola. The sequence continues at coordinate 9,130,946 of OZ010704.1, forward strand.
AACGCTTACACACTCATACCCTCCCAGTAGGTTACCTGTGTCGCGGGTGGCATGGAAGATACATATAACACATCACAATAACACCCTGCACCCGAGTACAAATCTTTATTTGTCACATAAACATCTGCCCCAACCGGGAATCGAACCCAGGACCCCTCCAGGGTCGTTACTAACTAGGCTGCAGGGTCATCCTAAACGACGTGAGTAATGTCACAAAGTCGTCGGATTACTAACAGTTATAAAAAGGCTGAGTGATTTATGGCAGGTAAGTTGATTAGAAATATTTATAACATAATAACCGAATCGATTACGTTTTAGGACGCAATTACGCAAATCATCGGATTTGTAAATTTATTGCCAATTAGACAGACATGGCTACTGGAGCTTCTGTCCGTAGAGTAATAAACATTGCTAGAGAATTCTTGATTGATGGGTTGTGATCACAGTGTGATTATCTATACTAATATTATAAAGAGGAAAGATTTGATTGTTTGTTTGCATTGAATAGGCTCCGAAACTACCGAACCGATTTGAAAAATTCTTTCACTGTTGGGAAGCTACACTATCCCCGGATGACATAGGCTATATTTTTTTTACTATTTTTCCCGAAGCGAAGCGAGGGCGATTTCCTAGTATGTTATAATAACACAAAAATAATCATCCTTATTTCTTATATGATTCTTGATAGATGTTTTGAAATAAATTAGTTTGGTAACCAAGGCAATAAATTATGCAATGATAAATAAAATGTAGTCATTATGTGCTTTGTGTGAAAATGATACGATAACGACTCTCTGGAATATTATTGTAGGTATGTAAGGAGGTTTTTAACATAAACAATCGAATTCGTTAGCGGGTAAAATGTTCTCCCTTTAGTGATATCGAACCCTCAGTGGAAAAAAGGCATAAGTTGAAAAGTGAAATTTTACAGGAGAGCAAAAAAACTGTTAAAATATGAGTAAGTAGTCAAAGGAATTTACATTACGATTTCTTGCACAAAATCGTCAAAATTTATGAAAAAATTTGAAAAAAATTGAGCATATGCAGCTTTTGTCCCTCTTTTCAATCATATTAATAACTAAAATTCAACGTAAGATACTTATGCTTTTTGTCCACTGAGGGTGCTATATATTTAGAATGTAATAAAATCATTATTCGAAATTATGGTTTCGTTACACGGAGGTAATACTAGGAGAAAGAAGCAATGCATGATATAGCTAGAACTGAGATTCTTAGGAACATGTCTAAATAGTATTTAGACCTGTGTTCCGTTGAATATAGATGGCATCTTTAAATTGATTATAGAAGAGAATCTCAACCACTCACAAGCGAGGAAACTGGTCAGTATAATTAATACGAGCGCATTTTTGCTACCTGATTCATTTATAAACTCGACCATAACCTTAAATCTTTGTTTAAGAGTTGTGGTTTTCGAAGCCACTTATCACCTGTCTGTGCACTCGAGGGCTTAATTGTACAAACGATTAACTCGAAATGTCGTTATTTCTCACCATTATCTTTACCGGTTATGGAGGAAAAACAGAGTGCGGCGAATTGCTTGATCGGTTTTTGGGTGGTTGTGAGGAAAGATGACTCCTTTGAATTAATTGTGACTTGATGTGACGACTGATAATAATGATAATAAACAGGAGCAACTTATTTGAAGCACGAAAGAGGTTATGGTGTTATGCCACGATGCCCATTTTAGGTTATTTCTCCGCATGATTGTATGCCTTTTTTCTTGTGTCGGATATGAAAATGGAAGCTGGCAAGATAAGATATTATTTTAATTTTTAATATCATTTCCGAATATGATACTAAATTACTATTATAATAGTAACACATCAAGCTATATTTTGAGCTGTTTACAATTTGGCGTATGTAAAAATAATTAATCATATTATGAATTGAAATACCTACTAATGGGTATATGTTATTTATAGCATATTAATAAAATAATACGTAGCCTTCAATTAAGTATGTCAGTGCACTGAGAAAACAGAAGGGACGAAATAAAGACAATGGCAAAGCGAGAATCTCTCACTGTGAATCTAGAGACCAGGGACAAAGAAAATTATTCAAACATTTTCTATTTTCAACTGGAATCGTGACTAACGATTTGCTTACGATGTATAGGTGAAATTGGAAGCTACTTCACATGTATCCTGAATGTTGTATTTTGAATAACAGGGCTTAAAGAAAGGATAGAGAGAAAGAATATTTTAATGTAAAGGGATTTATTACTGACATGAAAACTTAGAAAGACTTCTGCAGCTGGTTCCGCTCAAGTTAGTTTTGCACAACAAAATTTTAATTAGTCTGAGTATTATTTTTATAAAGTGGGATGAGGAGATGCTTTCGCCTTTCTCCTCTTATAATGTACCTTTGCGAAATGGCGACATCCAAAATATTTTACGTTCAAAACAAATTCTGTAAATTATTTCTATCAGTGAAGGGAAATATAACCATGAGGTCAAGAGAGACTTAGACATAGATATTTCTGGCTGAATACAGGGCTCCAGTCTTTTGTTCTGATCAGGCCTAAAGCAAACTATTCCGTGCTGATCCAATGTGGATTATATGGGGAAGATTGAATGAAGAATATTGAATAAAAAAAAGAATAAATAAAAGAAGAATGGTCTGCCACTGCTGCGTTACTAAAATATCATAGAAATGCTAGTGAATGCCAAATTGAAATAACCATCAGGGAGACGAGGCTTCTGATAGTTTTATTCTTCGTATCAAAACCATTCAAAAGTTCACTCATTAAGGTTTACAAAGATTATATAAATGAACGAGTTTTTTCATTCAACGGTCAATTTTACGATCGCATCGGCCCAACGAAATTAACTTTCTGAGAATCGAAGCAGGTGTAAACTTTCGTTGAGTCAACTTTTTCATTAAACAACTTTTTCACATGGTTTTTGTACCGTGATGTCCGGTGTTGATGAATGAGTGTCCCAATGACCATAGATTAAAATGAACATGTAAAAGTGTATTTCTGGTTGTAAGAGGGTGCTATATGTTAATTTAATTGTTAGGAGTTGTTGAAGGGTTGTGATTTATCTTAAAATATATAAGTGCCACTGTTACACTCAATGTTAATTAAATCAAAATAATTACGAAATTAAAATAGATTCTTTGGTAACTACGACAGTAGTAGATAGGCACTAAATTATCTATTACTATAATAAAACTCAAAGTGTCTGTTTGTCTGTCCGAGCATCACTTAAAAATCCTATAACGGATTTCGATGTAAATTGGTAAAGTTGTTACTGATACCCTATGTCATATTTTAGATAACTTTTCATCCCGGAAAATTAATAGGTTTCCCGGGAAAACAGGATAAAAGTTTGAATAAGTTAAAACATAATTTCCGTATGCAAAGCTGCGGGCAACAGCAAGTGTCATATAAAACTACTTAATTTTTTAAGAGAAATTAAGACCATCTTTTAGTTTTCGGTCATTACTTGATTTTGTAGATTTTTTGGCATTATTTATTACAATTTTGTAACCATTATTACCGTTATTATGTTGTTTTTAAAATATTTTATTACCGTTATTATGCCTTGTAATGATTTTCGCATCGAGAATATTGGAAAGTATGTTATGTATTATTCATACTTACCATTGACGGTGGACGGTACTGTCAGATGGCCATTCAACATCGGTGACACAAAAAAATAAAAATCTTGTCAACCTTGATTACATTATAATTCATTTTCATCATGGAATAAAAATATTATTTTATTCTTTATTCATTTCTTTGCAAAAGAATCATTAAGTTTAATTTACGCGCGTCGGTAGTCTCTGTTCTCGTTAATTGATCTATGTTTCGTTCAATGTTTTGACATGTTTTCGGTAATAATGTCGTGAGGGCATTTCGTCAACGGAATAATATTATTTATGATCTTTAATGATTCAATGTTGTGTAATGGTATTAATCTATACTATAAAAACTGAGATCGTCTTGTGTTCGTACATTTTTTCTCTTGTAATCATTGAAGTATAGAATCGACACTGCGAACACCATATATGTCCCAATGCATTGGCGCCACGTGGCTTCAATGTTCAATGGATTCGTTCGATTTTGAAAGGAGAACGGGGACTCAATTTTGAAAATGGAACCTCCCGGCGGGACACACATTTTGTTCGAGATGTCTGTTCTATGACATTAAACTTCAATGTCTGTCAGTTTACCATTTACTGAAAAATTCAAAACTGAATTACCACGGGTACCTATCGTTAGACTTTATGTCTTTCTTTTAATAGTTTTAAAGTTGTATGATATTCAACTAATCTAACTTTAGTCTTTATTTTACTAATAAAAAAACTGCACAAATCATAATATCAACATTGTAAAGCTTTTCTAACTTTGTAAAGGTGTGCAATAAAGTGTAATAAATAAATAAATAAAATTATTAAACTTCTTTTTATGAAGGATTATTCTTAGGACCTGCAAAAAATTGGTGTATTTACTTTTACATATATCAGTGTCAGTTTTTATCTTAAAATAATAGTTTTAAAAACTTATCGATTTTTGGGTAGTTGTATAATTTACCTCAGAATATCTACTACGCTCATCACCAATGCACATTGACTAGAGTTAATAAATAAATAATAATAAATAACGCTTCACACTCATAGCCCCACACTAGGATTCCCTGTGTCGTGGGTGCCATGGACAACACACAAGACAAGGACATTCACACCCAGACCAAGAACAGAAATTCAAACTCATCATTCAAATTTCCGCCTCGCTGGGAATCGAACCCAGGACCCTTGGCGCGGCGATCCGGCATGGTAACCATTGCGCCACACGTGTCATCAAGTTGTTTATGTACTGGCCGAAACTAAAATTAATTCTTAATCATTCTTAGTATGTTCAATCCAAAATCAATTAGCGAGTTACCTCAACAAATAATTTAGTTAATTCGGTCGTAAAATTTTACGATATATCATAATCGATAAATATTCAATGATTTATAAGGCGTAACATTGATTATATTATGGAGGTGAGCCGTGAGGATAGATCTAATACTCGTACAATAACATCGCGGATCATGATAATATAATACCGCAACATATTTCGATGACAAATCGAATGAGCCCGTTATTTTAGTACCTAACCAACTAAAAAAGGAAGAGATTCTCAATTTGACTGTATTTTTTTATGTTTGTAACGTCATAACTCTATTATTTATTAATTGATTTAAAAGAATATTTTTATTCCAAAGGGTATGCTTCCAGGACGAAATCATATTTTTAACCGACTTCAAAAAAAGGAGGAGGTTCTCAATTCGACTGTATTTTTTTTTTGTTTTTTTTTTATGTTTGTTACCTCCGTTCTCTGGACTGGGTGAACCGATTTGGATGATTCTTTTTTTAATGGAAAGCTGGTGCTTGTCGTGTGGTCCCACATAAATTTGAACGAGATCTGACTACGGTATCCATGTCAAAAGTACAATGTACTTCATTTGAAGTCGGTTATTTTTTTGTTAAAATGTTAGATTATAATTATTTCGATATTTTTCTAATGATGAATTCCATGAGGAATAGAAGGTTCCAAAGTAAAATCAGAACCCTTATGTTTTCGTCATGTCCGTCCGTCCGTCCGTCTGCCCGTCTGTCCGTCAGTCCGAAGCAAAGCGCCGACAACCTTAATGCTAGAAAGCTCTAATTTGGCATGGACTTACATTTAATTTAGGAAGTGCTCATAGCCCTGCGGCTTGCGTCGATCTTAAATGATTGACAAAGTTAAGCAACAGCGGGCGCGGTCGGTAGTTGGATGGGTGACCGCTTGTGGCAAAAAATTCTTGAGTGTTTCTGTGCTTCGGAGGGCACGTAAAGCCGTCGGTCCCGGTTGTTATCATAAGATAACAGTCGTTAAGCCATGTCAGACCATTTTTGGAATTAGGGATTCTTTTGCGAAATATTTGTCTTTAAAGTACTAATTTTGGTTACAGTCAAGTGTCCTCCCCCGCCGGCTAAACGGTTAGAGTTGGACAAGTGAAAAAATAGGTTATATTATGATGAATTTACAAGGAAAACTATCACGGCTATGTTAGCATAAGTATTTAATGAGTAATAGTCGATAAACTTAAAACTTCGGAACCCTATATTGCGCGTGGCACACTTATAGCCTCACACTAGGATTCTGGTATCATGGACAACACACAACAAAGAAAAGAACACACACATAACGCTGTACCTTTTAGTAGCTGTTTTACACAATGTCCAAAGACGCATGTGACCACTTGTCGAAGAAAACAAAAATCGCGATCACTCACTGATCTAACTTATTCCAAAAAAAAAATTATCGACTTCAAAGAACTAGCCTTCGAAAAACATATATCTAAATCCAGATTTGACGACCCGTGGGCCGTGATGTTTCCTATGCCGTTGTGTTGCCGTGTGTGCTGTCGCGGCGACGTGTCTTAGTTAGTTAGTTTGAATTTCTGTTCTTGTTCTGAGTGTATGATGTGTCTCTGTGTGTTGTCCATGGTACCCACGACACAGGGAATCCTAGTGTGGGCTATGACTGTGTAGTGTTATTTATTTACTTACCAGATCTAAGCCTTCTTGAGATGAAATGAAATGAAATGAAATGAAATAATCTTTTATTCATGTAGGTATCACTGATACTCTTATGCACTTTTTTTTTTATCTACCAGCTTTTCGGAAAGGTGCTTTGTCATGGAGGAGAAGAAAAGCCGTAAAGAAACTCCTCAGCACATCTTTTAAAAATAAAACTTATATCTATTACAAAAATATGAGAAAGTTAGATCTTGTTAGAATGACATCAGGCGTTAGAGTACCGTATAATAAGAGCGCTGATTATCTAGATCAGCGATATTCTAGACTTCAGGTCAGACGGTCTTTTTATAATCTTCTTCAATTAATAAGTAAGGAGCTATTAATAACTTAATTTTTAATTAGCGTCAGGTGTTCGACCTGACATTTAAGATTGACTTTTATTTTTAACAAACAATCATTAAGCTTCTTAAAATTTGTGAAGCGTTTATGCGGACATTTATATTTTTTATTTGGTTTTGGGTTATGTCTTAATTGCGGTGGACACACGCATAGAACACAAGACAAAAAAGGTAAAATTTTAAATCCTGTAACTGTTTTTGTCCGTGTTGGGTCGGATTAAAATACTGGTCCTAATCTCACGTTGGCGTACTAGGTGTCGTAACAGGTGACAGAAGCCGGCCCGCTTGGTGGTAAGGCTTCACGCATTTTCATTTCTTTCTTGGTCAACATGGCATTAGTGATGTCAATGGTGTTATTGATGTATATGGGAGATGCTGGCCACTTACCGTCAGGTGTATCGACTGCACGTTTGTCAAACGTTGTTAAAAATTGCACGTTGTGTGACAAATAGTCCGCACTTATATTCTTACTCTTTAACCGACTTCAAAAAAAGGAGGAGTTTCTAAATTCGACTGTATTTTTTACGTTTGTTACCTCAGAACTTTCGACTGGGTGAACCGATTTTGATGATTCTTTTTTAATCGAAAGCTGGTGCTTGTCATGTAGTCCTATTTTTTGAGCGAGATGTGACAAGAAAACCATACCTATGTCTTTTTGCATTAAAAGTATTTGCGCGACAAATGGACGAATAACTCAATACAACGCCAACCAATTACGATGATTCTTTTTTATTGTTTTTTGAAAGGATATACTTCATTTGAAGTCCGTTTGTTAAAATTTTAGATTATTATACCTACCTTAGTGCTTTGTTATATTCCCTCTTTTTGTAGCTATGTGATGTGCCATAGATTGTTTGAGCAGAATACTGTTAGTATGAAATGCAAACAAATTGTTTATGTATTTTTTGCTTACTTACGTATTTAAATATACCTACGTACGAGTTGTTACTGCAAATAGGTATGTTTACATAAGAAAATATTTTTTACATTATACACATTTTATTGACGTTGACAACAAAATATTGGGCCAATATGAAACAAGTCTCTCCAATGCGGTTGTTCAAGATTATTGCCATTTAAAAGTTAGTTATATATAGTTATTAAAAGTTTAGTGACCTATGCCTGGAACTTATTTCATACATTACATCCACACACTTTTTTTAATTAGCAAAATCACCCGTTCCTATGTGTGATGGAAATAATTTCTAGTCTTTAACGAGACCGTAATATCGTTTAAGAAGTAATTAATACGTATTAGTTTAGAAGATCTATGAAAGTGATAAGTTATCACCTCTAAGTTTAAAGATGTTCAGTTTTTTATCACTATGGAAGTGATTATTTCGAAGAATTACAATCACATGCATATTCATGAAGCAATTTACTTTTAATTTTTGTTGCTTTGTCACCTATTTAAATAGATAAACATCTCCAGACTTAAAACTAAAGCAATAAGTAATTTAATATTAAAAATATATTTTGTTCTCATATTTTTATTTTAGTACCTATTTACCTTGAGAAAAACCTTTTGCACACAATAAAATTAAATTTATAACTGGCACGTAAGCACATACACAATTAAAAACACAAGTTTGAACTCAGAACGAATTCGAGTTCGTATTCGATCGCGTCGGGAAAGTCTGTAACACGTGCGTCCGAAACACGCTCACAGCATCCACTAACTTCGGAAAATGGAATGAACCGGTAACATTCTGACGACAACATTTTATTTTATTGCCTATCTGCTACGGCCGTTTATAATTTTTAATACGCATTACTAAGTACATATCGGGGCTATTTTTTTCCATTGCTTCGCTGTTGGTAATGGTTTTCAAAGTATTGCTGCGTTGAAAATTCTCCATTTTTGTTGACGAAGTTTTATCGGGTATTGCACGTTTGGATTGGTTTTTTGTAGAGCTGTTGGGAACCATTTCTGGATGTTGTTTTTGATAAACGTCAAGATGAAAGTACTCATTAAGTACTTGCACTGATTTTTTGCGAGGTGATGTCACATGAGGCCTAATAAATAAATGCTGCTCTGATTTCCGTTGCCGCTTTTAGAGTCACGCAGTCCAGTATAGAACCTTCTGTATTTTCTCATTAATTTTACGGGTCTTAAATAATATTATATTATTATATAATTATTGTGTGAAAGTATTTATTCTGGATTATAGACATTACATCGCATTGTATCATCAGATTAGATATTTGATTTACAATAAAAAATTAAAATATACAAATATTTGTTCAAACATTTTCGTTATCGGGATTTTATTATATTATTAACTTAAATTAGGTATGTACTTAATAATCCTGAGGAACCAAAGTTTTCATGTTTTTTTTTAATTTTCTAGATTATTTGATATTATTATTAAAATTTGCAAATTATAATAACTAATTCTCTAGATACCAAAAACCCTTATTCATTTTGTCAGTCCTCATATTAACGCCACCAAAATTACGACGGAACCCAGCTAACATATCCCTACACACAACCGTCTCGTTTTTATATCCTCATTGCTTGTTAGGAACCGAGAGAAATTATTTTTAATAGGGTTCAATCGGTAAGAAAATTCCTGTCGATGTCTCGTTAGCTCCAAACGGTGTGTTTGTCCGTCTGCGGTATTCGTGGTATCTGCGGCTGTAACTGGATCGATTGTATGTATGTCGTTGAACTATTTCAATACGTTAATCTATACTAATATTATAAAAAGGAAAAATTTGATTGTTTGCATTGAATAGGCTCCGAAACTACTGAACCGATTTGAAAAATTATTTCACTGTTGGGAAGCTACAATATCGCCAGGTGACATAGGCTACAAAAAAATTAGGGCTCCTTAACAAAACTCCAATAATGTAACCCAAGGTGTAAAAAGATAAGAAAACCTGAGATTTTTTGTTATATTGTATACAGTTTTTTTATACCGCCTTCGTAGTACTCCCACTGCCCAAAGGTTGACTGGGAGAGAATGCTTTACCATTAAGTCCGCCTTTTGTTCCTATACGTATTGTAAGATACAAAAAAGGTTAAATAAATAAATAAATAAAACCGAAGCAAAGAGAGCGGTTACTCGTACTTAAATATAACCAAAACCTTCTGTTATAACTTTTTGCTTTAATAATCGAAATTTTACCAAATAAATGCTAGGAGAATTGAACAGCGCCTCACAACGGGTGGCTTAAGATGAAAAGGACAAGACGAAAGTCATGTCAAATGTCCAGAAAGACAGCGAGCATCCCCCGGATTCAGAAGGCTCAGGATCGGTCAGATTGGTGCAAGTAAGGCTTCCTTTACTTGCACCAATCCACTGCTGGACATAGGCCTCCTATGTCCTTACCAGTAGACCTTCAAAGGCTGATGGATGGATGGATTCTGAATATATCACGTTTTAAATAAAAAATATTTTTCACACGAACGTAAAAAAAAACTTTTTAGCGTGAAAAATTTATGCAATAGTTTATAATATCTGTAAAGTGTAAAGTGTCGTATAAAATATTGCATAAAAATTGTGAACCGCTGCTTTTAAAATAAAGTCAGTGATAAAACTTTTTTGCACATTATTTATAAGGTAAATTCAATAAATATTTGCATGCATCGAATCCTAATGTAGTTTTTATACGCGTTGATTTTAATTTTATTACCTTTATCATTTATTTATAGTTCAATAAAACTAATTTTATAGTTGAACGGGAGTTCTTTACGTAAACTTGTTTAGTAATAAAATTCGTGTAATTTCTTCCATTTGCGAGATATTTTACTGGTTGTATTTGGTGCAGATTCAGGGGGGGATATTGTCTTTCGTCTCCTTTTTTTTCTCCCCTTTGTCCTCTTTAACCTATTAATACCCTCTACATGAGCAGTGTCCAGTGTCCTCATACCTCTCGCTCGCACCAACGACCCACACTAGCAATCCAAAACATCTCTAGTGAATGCTGTGCGCCTAGTATCACGCAACTTCATCATGTCACTTTTTGGCTGTCGCATCGTTAAAATTTTACTCTCAATTTTTTTTCCAAATACCCCATAAAAACGATAACTTCGATAATAAATAATATTTTATTAAGTTTATTCAAAGTTGCCATACCACTTACACATAGAGCAAATAGAGAGAGCAATTTCCGTGATAACTTTTAATACCGTTAGATAAAGTTACGGCTTCCAGTGCACACGGGAATCGTGCAATAATTGTGTTTTATGTACCCGTTCCAGTACAATCTCTATCTCGCGCTCTGCCTGTATGTCGCTGTCTTAATCTGTGATGAAGATATTCAAATGTTTTATTGGATGCAGTGGCGCTATTGAGTTCATTAACGATATTTATTTTTATATTAAAATAGTGTCGTGGTCCTTATATTCGGACTTGGGGCTCAATTCAAAATCAAGAATTTTCGTTTCGACGCGTTTCTCCTAACAGATACTGTCACGGAGATATTCGTTTTTCGACGTCTCCTAACGTCAATACGTCACACCGACCTTTGATCTTACTTTGATTTACTAAAGAAGTGATACCGCAAATTAACCAGACATTTTTGATACTTTACAACAATGTAAGTGTTATTGTAAATTAATGTGAATATAATGTAATATCAAAAAGTATTTCGTTAGCTCAGTAGTCAGCGTCGCGATCGCATTGTCCATGGACGTACTTATCTACTCGTCATACGGTGACGTCACGTCGCAGCGCCGACCTGAGGCCTTTGCGAGTTTTACGTGACATAACGGGCTCGCGACGTAAATGCGAGTTGGCTAAAATTTGTATGGGACGGAAGCTTTTCTTTTTACTGCCGCTAGATGGCTCTGCTTCGGTCCTATACAAATTTTAGCCAACTCGCATTTACGTTGCGAGCCCGTTATGTCACGTAAAACTCGTACTAAGCACGCTGAATATCATGTGTGCCATAGAAAACACACATTTTAATAGTATTTACCTGACATGTTTATTTATTTGATAATATATTATGAGAATTAACTTACAGAAATTAACCTTAATTAATTTTGTATGCCAGTTATTGGCAGAGTAAGCGAACTATGTCTTACTGTTACCATCTTTATGTACCGTATTTCACAAATAAAATATTTGATTGATTGATTGATTGATTGATTGGTTAATTGATTGACAAATACAACAAGACAAACACCCAGACCAAGAAAAAAAATTTTACTCATCATTCTTTCCGCTTTGCTGGGAATCGAACCTTGGGCCATTGGTACGGCGGGCGGTCCGATGTAGTAACCATTACGCGACACGGATCGTCAAACAGTTAAATATAACCTGTGTTTCTAGCTCTCCGAAACTGCTAACGATATACGCAGTTAACAGTTTAACATCTAAATTCATTGAAGTATTATTACTAGCGTATAGAACAGACACCGCGAACACCATGTACATTGTACATCCCAATGCATTGGCGCTACGTGGCTTCAATCTTCAATGAATTCGTTCCATTTTAAAAGGAGAGCGGGGGCTCAATTTTGAAAATCAAACCTCCCGGCGGGAGACACATTTTGTTCGAGATGTCTGTTCTATGAAATTATACTTCAATGTCTAAATTCACGCTTTTATAATTAAAAGTACTTAATTAACATATAAGTTATAGCTACAACAGTTATTGCAAATCGTGACATCCTCTTGTTAGATAGCAATAATACGGCATGGACCTTGAATGGTTAATAGTTCTCATTACCGTTTGTCATTCGATCTTCTCAATAAACCAGTAATAACACAGTTATAATGCAGAATCAATAAATAAATAATTTGTGTTTAGTTTCTCTATTGTATGCTAGAGCGTAAGGGGTAAGCGATTAAAGATATGTACTTTATTTCATCATTTTTAGTATAATACGGGTACTCACGATATATATTTTATACGCCGATATTTCGACCCAGTTACAGGGATCGTGGTCACGGCTAGACTGCGGTAAACTGGGTCGAAATATCGGCGTATAAAATATATATCGTGAGGACCCGTATTATACTAAAAATGTTTACAGTCCGCGATGAGTTGAGTTTAAAATCATGTTATTTCATCATGTTGTTTACACACAGGCCAACACATTAAAATAAATCGAATTAAAATAATAATAATAATAAATACTAGTAAGTATTGTAAATTGTCTCTAACTACAGACTACTCTTTACAGTCAATCTACTCTCTAAACTGAAACGAACTAAAAATATCCCCTTTTAACCTTTGATCCTACAGGTAAAGTGGAGATAATTTTTTTCAAGGCTATTCCATAGTGTAGGTTAATGTAGGGTATGGTAGAAAAGGGGTCTGCACAGACGATTTTTTATTCAGGGGTCCGTTTTCCGAAATATTTAGCTTTATATTTTGTGGAAAAAATAAATAAATAAATAAATGCCAATTTTGGTTATCAAGTGTCTTCTCCATCTCCACTGCAAGAAAAATTCACGGCAGTATCATATATGATGGATTTGTTAATTTTTTTAATGGAAATAGCCGGCATAAGAACTGACGATTCAACTGATGGTAAATGCCTATCATCGCCCATGGACATCAGCAACACCAAAGGCATCACTGATGCGTTACCGGCCAAGAAAAAGAGAAAAAAAGGAAAAAATATTAATTAAAACGAAATTTGAAAGGAAAACGATCACGACCATAACTTCAGTAGTTAATTAGTATTTGTCGATAACCTTATAAGTAGTTATAACTAGTTATAGTAGTACCGGTTTTCTTTTTTAAGTTTTATGAGTTTTTTGTCGAGATAAATCTTTTTATTGCATGATGATTGTGTATAAAAGTTCTAATTAATATTTCCAATGTACAGACAATATACCAAGGGTTAGTTAGTTTTAGCTTCATCACTTGAGGTGAGACAATTCCTATAATAGCCCCGTTAAATTGCCAATCAAAACTCGCATGTAAAAATAATATTTGACATGTTTGTATTTTACGGCTTATTTTATTGGCAGTAAAATAACTTGATTGGAGCTTTCGATTGATGTAAGTTATAGAGAAAGTAATCAAAGCTTTCATCGTTATCACATTATTATTTGTATACTGTAGGGCACTGATGGATTTCTCAAATTTTTCTGAACTTGAAGCATCGATTCGTTTCGATTTTTGTGAGTCCAAAATTAATATGTCTATTATTTCTTGGTATTATATTCTTGGTATTATAATATCGTGTGTGGCAAAAAATGTAATATGTACTTAAAAAAGTTCATACCTAAATTGAAATCATATTAAATATATTTATTTGTGTTTTTATGCTAGTTTCTCGGTAAGATTGTAGACGGTTTACTTTTTTCAAAATAGAGTCCAGGAAGAGTACCCGTTGATGTCTTTTATACAGATCTGTGCATAACTGTTCAATAGACCAGGGGCCAAGTACATTGAAGTAAAATTTCTTAAATTAAATAGCATTGCACGAGGTTTCTCGTGATAACAGAAGCTGAGACTCTTCCTCTGTCCACAGTAACTAGATATAATATGTAAATTGCTAGATTTAAGTTTTTAGTTTATTTTTCTTTTTTTGTTGTGGTGTGGCTAAAAAACATTATTTTATTTTACTTCATTTTATTTTAAATTAACTATTTAAGATAACCTTGACCTATTCACAAAAAAAATTTGGATACAAAATTTACAATACAATAAATATCAATTCTTTATTCCTGTTTTATTTGATGTTTCATAATAATAATTATTATCTCAGCTGATTTAGAGATACTCTGACTATAATCGGACTCTACAAAGGTTTTGCAAGGATTTTTCTTTCCCACCGGTTATATCCTTGCTACGTCTCCACTAATCCGCACTGGAGCAGCGTGGTGGAGTATGCTCTAGGCTTCTTTAACAGGAGAAACCCGTGCTCAGTATTGGGTCATTAATGGGTTGAAGTCATCCTTGCCATGTGACCAACTTATTGCCATTTCAGTCTGCTATATCTGACGTCAAATTAACCAGTAAATTATAAACAACCATTAACAGTTTATCTGTCACCTTGACAGACAGAGACATTGATAGACAGTGACATTGACAGATGACATTAGCAGGTTAATGATCTGTTATAAACTGCGATTGGTGTAAGTAGCTGTTAACGGTAGTCGGTTAATGAATTATTTATTTATGAAGATTTAGATGTCTGTCTGTTTGGAAGATGTTAAACACGGGTCTCCTATGTTGCGCGGGTTTTTCTTCTCTTTGTTAGTCGGCAATGCATCAGTGATGCTTTTGGTGTTGCTGATGTCCATGGGCGACGATAGCCACTTACCATCAAGTGGATGGTCTGCTCGTTTGTTGGCTATACATAAAAAAAATATTTATGCAGCTTACGCCGTGGTAACTTTTAATATAAACACGCAATTTTATTGTGAAACAGATGAATTGTTACGACAATAATCTGGATAGCCGTTTTTTCAATGTTTAAATCTGTAAGGAAGTTCCGAAGTAAGCTGACTGAGTTGGGAACTAGGACTAGGCAAGCTGTTAGTAGATCGCTGACTCAGAAACATTAGTCAGACCTCTTACAGCCTAGGGATGCAAATAAATAACACACTGAGTTCCTTACTTAGCCAAGTGTCATTTCTAAATGCACGACTCTTGAGTTAGTTGATATTAATTAGACACAAAATAATATCAAACATAGTATTTAAAAATAATTGTGAGTAAAACAAATATTATATTGTAAGTAAAACATTATGGAGACCATACACGATCAAGTGTACTTGTCAAGTCTGCAGTTTGACTTGATTCAGCATCCAGTGTGCATGAGATAACTATGGCTAGATAGATTATCTTGGCCATACACGATCAAGTATACTGGATGCCACGTCAATTCCGCTTGACGTTATTATATAAAATAATAAATAAAAATTATTTATATAAATTGTAATTAATTGTAATTGCAATTGTAGCCAAGAAATTATTCCTCAAATATTATATTATAAGTAAAACAAACAAAAATAGCGACTTCTTATACTAAGTGTAATTAATAACATTAATTTTATATTTAAATTCCTTTCTAGGGTATTACACTTTTAAGTGTCAATTGAGCCCAGGTGGATAAATCTCGACAAGATTGAAATGCTCCGATCAAGTAGCACTTAGTAATTAATTAACTAAGTAAATTATTCAAACGTTAATCAATGGTAGCTAGTTATTTTATCTGACTAAGCAGTTTTGCAGGGGTAGTGAACCTTTTATTATTTTACTATCTATATTTTTAAGTTTTAACCTGCTTCAAAAATGGAGGTTTTCAATACGGTAGTATTTTTTATGTTTCCTCAAAACTCTGTCATTTATCAACCGATTTAGAACATTATTATTTTTTGAAAGGATATACTAGGGTCTTGTATTTATCAAAATTCAGTTTTGAGGATCGGATCCATGTGAAATTAAATAAATCCCCAAAAATTATTTTTTGGTATTATAATTTTCAATGACTCTTTTTTATAATAATAATAATAATAATAATCCTTTATTTCAGACATAATTAAACATATTTTTAAGGTCATTTATTTATGTAAAATGTATTCTACAAACCTATTGTTTGCTGAACAGACTAACTACATCTTTGTAAATTGTTGGTTAGTTCTCCATATTAATACAGTCAGTGCCTTTTTGTAACGAAAACAAAACATCAGATTAACTCTATTGACAAAATTGACCTGAATTATATGAATTCGAATACATAATTAAATCCAATAATCTAAAATTTTAACAAAAAAATAACCGACTTCAAATGACAGACCATTGTCAAATCTCGCTCAAATTTATGTGGGACTACACGACAAGCACCAGCTTTCAATTAAAAAAAGAATCATAGAAATCGGTTGGTGCGATATTGAGTCATTTATCGCGCACATACTTAATGCAAATTTAAGACTTATATGATTTTGACATGGATGCCATTGTCAGATCTTTATGTGGTACCACACGACAAGCACCAGCTTTCAATAAAAAACAAAAATCATCCAAATCGGTTCACCCAGTCCAAAGTTCTGAGGTAACAAACATAAAAAAAATACAGTCGAATTGAGAACCTCTTCCTTTTTTGAAGTCGGTTAAAAATACCATGAGAAATACTTAGCTTATAAAATTGCGTTATGTAACTTAGGTCAAACGTACAAAACATCTTTTAGAAATAACTTTAGACTCAGGCTCCATAGGTTTGTATCGCCGGCTAGCTGCACCGTGTAGTACAGAGTTCATGAATTTATTCATTGGTTTGCATTTACCGTTAGGGTGCGTTTATATAGAAGAGTATTTAAAAGAAAAAAATTAAATACAATGAAGACACTAAATTGCACAAATGACAGAGTGTTATGGAAGCAGTTGGGGAAGGCCTGTGTCAAAAGACACACCGAATTGAAGGACATCTTATTATTAATATTTTATAAATTTATTGCGCATATAAAAGATAAGGTACAATAGGCGGGCTTAATGCAAACCCGGCATTTTCTTCTAACCAACTAATAGCGATAAAGAAACAAGAGGGGTAGTGATAGGTTTATATTTCCTGCTCATAAAAGCTCACTCTTCTCTTCGGTAAGCCTTTTGGTACTATAAAAGAAAGGTAAACTGAAGGTTAAGTATACATTTTATATTAAACTAGCTGTTTCACCCGCGTTAATTTGTGAAAAAAACTAACTACTAAAATATATGATGTTACATAGCCTATAGCCTTCCTCGATAAATGGACTATCAAACACAAAAATAATTTTTCAATTCGAACCAGTAGTTCCTGAGATTATTGCGTTCAATCAAACTCTTCAGCTTTATAATATTAGTATAGATAAGTGACCGAGAAATCATCTTCGTTATAAACAAACCTGCTTAAGATGAGGATCTGTTTCAGCCGCAAACCACAGCTTTCCTTAATATCAGAATGAATAAGATCTGCAAAATATAACAGTAGAAGTTTAACAACCAGTACAACATAAGGTATGTGTAAATTATAATATTATAATATTTATAATATTTCCGCAAGTTTGTTTGGGTTAAATCTTCGAAGTGAAATTAGAACTAGGTACTTCTACTAACCTAGTATGTTGAAATTTTTAACCGACTTAAAAAAAGAGGAGGTTCTAAATTAGACTGTATTTTTTTTTATGTTTGTTACATCAGAACTTTCGACTGGGTGAACCGATTTTGATGATTCTTCTTTTAATCGATGGCTGCTTGTCGTGTGGTCCCACATAAATTTGAGTGAGATTTGACAATGGCATCCATGTCAAAAGTATATAAGTCTTTTTGCATTAAGTATGTGCACGATAAATGGACGAATAACTCAATATCACGCAAACCGATTTCAATGATTCTTTTTTATTGGATGTACTTCATCTGAAGTCGGTAATTTTTTTTGCTAAAATTTTAGATTATAGATATCGATTTATATAATACGACTAAAATATAACGTATTAATTATAAAGAGAACCTACACAGAGTATAACCTTAACTGATCGATGTTGATCAGTTAAAACACTGCCAATGTAAAGAATCCCATCTTTTTTCGAGGTTGGCTCTGAAGCCTAAGAAGGATGGTACCTATTTAGTTAATTTATATAAAGGCAAAATTACCCGACAAAGTTGCGACGCAATTCTATACAAATTGAAAAAGAAAGTATTTTCTTAATTCAATTTGAAAAGAAATCTCTTGAAATTCGAACATTCTTTATTCCCTGATTTACGATAATAGATTACTATTATCTGTATCTGTAAAACTAATTCTTATTTCCAATTAATTTGTAAACAAATGGCTGACGCGGAACAATGAACGTACAAAAAATGTACGACAAAAAATGGGATCGTTTTGATGGTAAATCTTGAAATTTTAATTCGTATTGGGTTCAGTAGTGTTGTGTTCTCAGATTAAATAACAATAATCTGAGGTTGTGTCATACATCGCTGGTTTTTATTTCGCTGGCAAAATTTTTTTGTCACATAGAAATAAAATAAAAGAATTCAAAACACATTTATGTATTTATTTCCAGAATTCAGTGCTTTATTTACAAGTCGTCATAATAGTATTTATTTTTTGGTTTTTCGCTTTCGAAGGAAGTATAATATCATCGGATAAAATGCGAATACATCGCACGCTTAATAATAAAGAGAAATAACTCAAAAATTATAAACTACGGGAAATCACGTTTTAAGTTTTGCACGTTTGATTAGTTGCACTAAATGAAAAAAAAACCGTAAATATAGTCATATTTTCAAAGTAAAATTAAATGAATCTGAAAGTAGAGATCTCCACCTTGAATTTGGTATAGCAATTATCATTTTACAATATTGGGAACCCCGAAAAAAACTAGATAGAAAAAAAAACCTGCGACTTATTTCAGTTTATTACAAAACCATAGTAGTCAAACCCACATCAGTTATGGCACACAAGTAAATAGTTCTCTTTAATTTTAAAAGAAAAATTAAATCATAGGTAGTAATTAAACTTATATCTTTTTTGATCTGTAAGTATAGGACTACTGAAATTTATATCAAAACATTGCTCTTTTTTATTTATTCTATTTTTAAAAGGTTAATTTGAGACTGAAATAAATTTTATATTCACAGAGATATTAGTAACATGATGATGAAAACAATGAAAACAAAACAAGGACTTGGCTTGGATACTATTTAATCAACATAAACTTATATTTTTAAAGTTTTGCACCTTAAAACTTACAAACAGAAAATATGAAAATAACATTAAAAAATAGGAACTTCTAGCATAAACTAAAACAGCCTCGTTAATCTTGATACCTAAATATCAAAAAATTTAAAAAATATTGTTTTAATGAAATTAGGACGCCTCAAATACTTGTTAAGGCACTTTTTATTCTATTTAGACTTGGGAATAATTGAGATCTGGAGCTTAAAACAAACTCAAATACTCTAACAAACAAAGATTTAGAAGTTCCCGTAAGTCCTTCTTCCCACGCCGTATGGGTGTCGTAAGAGGCGACTAAATCCGGCCCGCTGGTGGTAGGGTCTCGAGGGATTATATTGGTAATATTGATTTTAATTGTTAATTAATACCATTATTACTATTATTATTTTTCCTTGGGGTTCACCTGGATAGCTACCACCCTTAAGCATGAGTCAGCCGCCAAACGACTCGTCCTGTTCCGGTTGGGGGCTGTGGCTGTTGTAGCCAAACTTTCTTGAGCATCTCGAACAAGTGAGTACGCCGCCACTATAGTGATAGTTTAAAGCCTTTGGTGGTCTGGCTTTTAGCTCGTCTCTTTTTGCATCGAGCTCGTCTCTGCGTAAGTTTTCAAAGGCGTCGGTCTTCTGCATTACAACACGTCTCCATTCCGGGTGGTTTGCAGCAGATGACTTCCACGTCAAAGAGTCAATACTGCAACTTATCATAAGTTTTTTAAGTACATCTTTGTATTGCAAGAGCTGTCCGCCGTGCTTGCGCTTGCCATCTTGAAGCTCGCTATAAAAGATGCACTTTGCTATTCTTTCGTCTAGCATGCGGAATACATGACCACACCACCTTAGCTGACGGCGCATCAGATATGCTTCAATGCTGCAGATCTTAGCGCGTCGAAGAACTTCAGTATTTCTGATGCGGTCCGTCCCGTGGATGTTCATGATATCCCGAAGACATCTGAGATTAAATTGGTCTAATGTCTTTATGTGCCTGCGGTAGAGGCACCATGTCTCTGAGCCAAGTAAGGCTTGGCAGGATAATAGCTCTGTAAACTGCAATTTTTGTAGCCAGTTTTAGATCATGCGAATGAAAGACTTTAGTTCTAATTTTGCCTAAAGAGGCTAAGGCAGCACCGATTCTGCAGTTTTGTGCTGTTATTGTGCTTCCCAGGTACTTGAACTTATCTACACGTTTCAGAACGTCTTCATCAAGACAGATTTTCAGAGGCCCGTCTATTGAAGCGCCTGTAGTCATGACTTCTGTCTTACTGAGACTTATCTTAAGACCGAACTTGGTGCATGCCTCGTCAAAACCAGTCATCAGCTGTTGTAGAGAAGTTGGGGAATCTGCTAAAAAGCATAAGTCATCCGCGTACATAATCTCGGTGATCATTTTATATCATACCTTAGTGCGGGCTTTCAGCCTAGCGAGGTTGAAAAGCATTCCATCAGTTCGGAAGCGAATGTGGATGCCTGCAGATACTTTTTGTAACGTCTCGTTGACTACAGCTGCAAAATAGATGGCGAACAGCGTGGGAGCATGAAGTAAGCAAGTGGGAGTACGTGTGTTCGTGCGTGTGTGTGTATGTGTGTGTGTGTCTGTGTGTGTGTGTGTGTATGTGTGTGTGTGTATTGTATATACAATCGAGTTACAAATAACCCTGTATATATTAAATCAAAGTTATCGTTGAACGGATTAATATTTTCCATGTTCAAGAAATTTTCTTGATCTTGTGAATCCTGAAAGAAAACCATTTCCGAGTATTAGGGTTGCACTTACTTGTATATTTGGAAATAGCAACGTGTTTATAAGGAAGTACATAATAAGTGCCTTATAGTTGATACTAATTCTTCCTCATTACCGCCTGCTGGGAAAAGTAAACCTAAAATCTTTCGGCCTCGTGAAAACATTTTGCGTAGTTGCAGTGCCTATTTAATCAGAAAAAGCCATAAATCAAAAACATAAATTAAATTTATTTTTCTATTAATTAATAAACTGAGATAAAAACAAAAATTTTACCCAACTCTTATTACGTTTTGGTTATAAGCTGAAATAGGTTAGAATGTTACAAAAAAGTGATAGAATTTTAAAAATGAACTGAAATAACTCAAGTTACTTTTTAAAACCAAAAAAACATTTTAAAACTAAACTGAAATAAGTACAAATCATGCATTTGACAATGCCATATTTTAAATATTAAATGGAATGAAATTTAAACATAGCATTTTATGATTTAAAAAATATGAATAAAATACTCACGTTTTAACTGTAAACAGCAATAATCGACTTTCTGCCGCAAAAACACACGTCTACTTTTTGCAAAGATTGGGGCATCACTAAATGGATCGTTTTTTGACAGACAACATGGTCCATCCGTTTGGAATGAAAGAGGCGACCGATCTTTTATCTCGCTCATATTCGTCCATATTGAACGGCTGTCGAACTCTACCTATTCTTTTCGCATTGTTATTGCGTTTTGTTACAAAAACTAGATTTTTTCAATTTTTGAGTTATTTCTCTTTATTATTAAGCGTGCGACATGTCAAATTTTAATGTTGGGGCCATGGAGTATAGAGGTAGAAGGAGAGCCATTTCATATGAAGGGAAAGTTGAAAAAGTGTCCAGCTGTTTACTGAAAATAGAGGTTCCAATAACGGTCATTCCAGAATGGCGCTAGTGTCTGAAAAATAGAGCGATATGAACATCGCTGTTGTAGACGGAGTGAAGTTTTCTGAGTTATGCCACTTGTAATGAATGGCGCTGGTGTCTGAGAAATAGATTTCGAACATAGCTGTTGTAGACCGCAACGCAGCGCCATCCACCCGTAATTGGACGCGTTTTTATGGACACTTTTCATACACAGAGATGGCCCTCCTTTTATCTCTATACTCCATGGTTGGGGAAAAATATAAAAAATAAGACAAATACTACTGCAAATGTCACATAACATTATTTACGTTTTGCTTCGCCTTACTCTACTTGACATGAGTATCGCGGTTCCTTTCATAAAGTTCATTTAAAAAATGACATGTCTTAACCAGTGCCAGATTTATATTTTTTATGAGTGTAGGCCAATTTATTTCCGCCGCCCTATGTACCTATCTAAAATAATAATTTTCCATTTATAGCAAGGAAGGCACTGAATTAGTCACTAAGAAAGTGTGTAAAAAAACAAGAATTACAATTTTTGCGACACTTTAATAGCAAAATCATATAAAATATATAATCTTTTGAAATTTGCCGCCCCTAGGACGCTGCCGCCCCTAGGCCGCGGCCTATACGGCCTATTGACAAATCCAGGACTGGTCTTAACACCGTCAAACAATACAATAAGAGTTTATTTTTAATTCACCCACGGTATCCAAAAGGCGTGGCGAAGTGAAGGCGGGCAGTAGCTATCCGTCAGAGGTTTTATTGTCCCCGATACCGCGGGTGACATTATCTCTCACAGTGCCACGCAATTCTCATTGACAAGTTTTTGTGACGACCGGTGTTCAGATACGGCGATTTAAAGGTGATAAAACTTGAGAATCGGTTCGGCTTTCGGTACAAATGATACAGTTTGTAAGTGGGTAATGACAGACTATTAATAAACTCGCTGTTAGACTCGTGCTTCAAAGGCGTATCCGCACAGTAAATAATTTAAGTATACTTAATAAGAGGTATAAATGGTTGAATGATAAATTAAAGTATTAAATTGTAGATTTCATCTACATTTTATAGACTATTAATGATCTCACCGCAAAAATTGTTTATTTTTTTTGTTTATTTGTTACAGTTTGTTATAAACGCTTACATATCCATACATCCTTCCCTTCTCAATTATTATTATCTACAATAGTTTATTCCTTAATTATGTTGGGTGAATTGAACAGCAAAAATAGTTACGATCTGAAAACGGTTGAACTGCAGGCATACTATGAACTGAAACCCAGGATAACACGATTTTATTTGTATATTTATGCAATTAATTTTTTGTTTACAATATTACTTATAATGTTATTTTTGTAATATTATCAAATCGGTATGTATTTTCTGACATTTTTCAGACTGATTTTATAAGTTATTGTTACTTTAATATAACCATTGCAAATGAAAACAAAAGATAATGCTGATTTTGGAACTTTTCTAGTAATATAAAATTACTCCTACCGAATTTCGTTTTCAAAACAGATTTGATCTAGCAACTCCGCTTCTCGCTCTACTCATCACTAAAGCCCGCCTCGAATGTTGATACATGTGACGACATTATGCAACTAATGGTGTCGCGAATGCTATTAATAATTGTTAAGAAAACATTCCAAAGATAACCTTTTTTAGATTTTCTTAATGTCCTTATAATTGGCAGTTTAGCTAAGCGACCGGTTTTTTGTTTACTCAGTGCATTCAGTTTTAATTTAATTAGATATACCCAATTATCAAGTTCGGTACATACCATACAAACTTGTAAACTAGTTTTTTTTTACGAGCAGACGAAAATATATAATAAAAACGGTTACAATTAAGTATTATAAATTGTGTAGTATGTAGATAAACATTAGTTATGTATAAAATAGGTACAGCTTACAAAATTACGTCCACAACAGTAACTCTTCGAACAGCCTGATTTTCAGAAAATTGTGGTCCCAACTATATGCGACTATAGTTAATCTTTTTATAATACGCGATCTCGCACTAAAATATTTTTTCACATTTTTTTAAATATTGTTCAAAAGTAAAAATACGACTCCATTTTCAAATTGAATTTCTGAAGGTCCGAAAAAATGCAATTATAAATAGTAAAAATTTCTAGTAAATAAATATTAAGTTTGATTTGTCAGTCTGTATAGATGAAACAATAGAATTTATTTCGTGTGCAAATGCGCTATGTGCAATACACGGATTATGCTGCTCCGTTCAATCTCGCCATCTCGCGAAAACTCCTACCATTTTTGTCTACCATTTATTATTCAAATTATCATTCACGTAAAGGTCACCAAAATATCGATTTATCAGCAGCATAATTATATTACGGAGCAGCGGTGGTCATTAACTAGAGACGCTAATTAAAATTTATTCTAGGTAATTTGTTATGTTTCAATTTTAGACGAGGCTAGAATTATTACATTATACTGACCTTACTTCACTTTGGGTAATCCATAAAATTACAAAATTACACTACCATGATACTATGATAATAATGTACCAGATATTTATTTATTTACTTGCAATGATATTATATATTAAAAAGAGGCAGATATGTCATAAGCGCGCGCGTTATGTGACTTAAAAAGTTCCCAATTGGGAACTCTTGTGATTAGTCTGCGTCGAGCGTAATCACGAACGTGGCGCATCGTAGGTTCATACGTCCTTACGAAAATAAATCAAAATGCCATCGTGTGTGTTTCGAAAGTGCACCAAAACACAAGGAATCTCATACCACATTTGAGTACGCTAAGATATTTAGATTATTTAATCTATTTCAATTATTTTTCTAAACAATCTAATAACTCATGCAAAGACGCCATATTCAGATGAAGAAAGAGATAGCGATCTAGTTTTGACGCATGAGCGATAAAGAACGTAGCCTATATAGATCGACGCGAGCGACAAACACTAGCTGTCTTTTTCACTATTATGGTTTTAGTAATGCCATCCTTTTTACATAATTTGCCAATGCACTAGTGATTGGTGTAGGGAAACAAAAGATAAACGTGTGTGTGTTGTAGCTCGGTCGGAACAGATTTTTCGGTCGATTTGTAAGGGCATAACGTATCTTTATTTAGTTAAACATCTTTGTTTATATGTATAAGTCACCTCTTAAAAAGAAGAAACAAAGGGCAAACTTAATGCCTAATGGCATTGTCCACCAGTCAACCCTGGGTGGATGTGGAAATAGCTGATATTATTCTAAAAACTGTACCACACCTATTTACTCGTACCTACTGTCCACAGTAAATTGTTTGTTTGATTGATTGATTATATTACACTATAAAATATTAAATTAGATTAAATTTGTCAAGTTATAGGAGTGATCTATCCTTCGCCGGAAAACTGTAAAGTCAGCTAGAGCAAACAATTTCTCCGTTGGGACCTCCTGGATAGCTATCCTTGAGCATGAGTCAGCCGCCAAACTCGTCGTGGTCCGGCTGGGGGCTTGAGAGACAGTTCTTTCTTTATTTATATTTCTTCTCTAGTTCTTCCTTACCTAAGGTCATCCTTTGATGTCGCTGATATCCACGGGCATGTCCGTCAGGTGGACTGTCAGCTCGTTTATCGGTTATTTACATAAAAAACAATATATAACATACGAATTACTAAGGTTAATGTCACTGAAACCAAAAATTTATAATATAAGATAATAATTTTCAGATATTAATACTCTTTACTTGAAATTCTCTCCTCATTATTGATTGGGAAACTCCTTCAATAAATTACGTCTGTTCCTCGTCCGGGCAGCCGACGGACTCATAACAACGGATGTGCAATGGATAGTAGATTGCCTTTAAACGATTTGTTGAAGATATTGTATTACTGTGATTTAGCTAAGAATAAAGAGTACCTGTGCTTTTCTTAGGGTGAGATCGATAAAGCGCACATAGACTTGGACTTTACTCACACAACAGTCAAATGATAACTGACAATTTGTTAGTACAAATAATTAGAAAGACATGTAAAACGGCTAACTTAAAGGTTGATTTTAGACCATTATTTTTTTCGGATATTTGTTAATAAGAAAAAATATAATCTAAAATTTTAACCAAAAAGAAACGACTTCAAATGAAGTACATCCAATGAAAAAAGAATCATCAAAATCGGTCGGCGTGATATTGAGTTATTCGTCCATTTATCGCGCACATACTTAATACAAATTTAAGACTTATATGCTTTTGATATGGATGCCATTGTCAGATCTCGCTCAAATTTATGTGGGACTACACGACAAGCACCAGCTTTTGATTAAAAAAATAATCATCAAAATCGGTTCACCAGTCCAAAGTTCCGAAGTAACAAACATAAAAAAATACAGTCGAATTGAGAACCACCTCTTTTTTTTGAAGTCAGTTAAAAATTTCATCAAAACACCTAATGTCGAAGTAAATTTAGGGGCATTAGGGTTTGGATAATTTTAAGTCTGAGCAAAGTCTAAGTGTGGTTTATAGATCTCACTCTTAGACGGGGATAAGTTAAACAAGAAGATAATAATAAGAGAGAGATAAACGAAGCTATGGAGATCAAAGATGACAGATCTCTCCAGCCTGTCTGCCGTCAAGCCTTTGAGCACGTACTATATTATTTACTACTATCGTTCTGCCCGTGGTTTACCCGCGTTTTCCGCGATATTATGTACCCTGTGTCTTATTCGAGATCATGGAAATCCATGCAGTAGTTTTTGGGTAAAAGAGTAACATACATTCATAACTTTCACATTTAAAATATAAGTAGGATTAGCAATACTTAGCGATATCCACTATATAATGTGTGCATATTAAATAATTGTCTTTGAAATATAACAATTTCAGTTGGTTACAAAAACGAAAGTAAGATAATAGTATGATAATGTATTTAAAGGTGATAATATATTTAAACGCGAAAGCATAATAATAACTTAAAATTTCTCTAAACGTTAAAATATTTCAACGTGAAATGCAATGTATTTTGCAAGAAACCTGCCTAAGCCGTACACAAAACGTTGACATACTTACCAACAAATGCTTTGACAGTAATTTCATCCAATGCAAATATACTGAAATTAAGTACCTTTTACACTTAACCCTATAAATAACGTTCCATTCCGCGATTTAGCGTTAGGCGTCGCTCGTGAGTATTATACGCTATTAGAGTCATCGTTTGTCAAGAATTATTACCGATTGGATAATATAATAACCGGTGAGCGGTTTCAATTATCATGACGTGATATGTTTACGGGTAGTGTGGTGCCGGGGATATCGGCGCGCGCTAGATCCGTCAACTGGTTTGTGCGCGTGAGTCGATCGCGGACCGAGCCACACGGGGTGGAATTATTATTTCCAATAAATAGTTATACAAACATAGCTTAGTTACGTAAGCATGTTCTGGGTCTATTTAGGGAATTTTTTACCTTATCAGAAATCAATTGCTGCTCTCAAGAGATTTTGTATCTTTTTGATATTTTTGACGATATATATTATTATGGTTATGGTGCTTGAAGGGTTACACACTGAATAGCTAATAAAGTAGCTCATCTACCATATTTAATAGTAAATGCCATCTGATGACGACACCTTAAATCACATGCCCACAAAATATTGAACATCCATTGAATATCAATAAGAAAACTACGATTCATCAAAAAAGAAGGTAGAAAACATTGAAGTATAATGTCATAGAACAGACATCTCGAACAAAATGCGAGTCCTGTCCGGGAGGTTCCATTTTCAAAATGGAGCCCCGATTCTCCTTTCAAAATCCATTGAAGATTGAAGCCACGTAGTGCCAATGCATTGGGACATACATGGTGTTTGCGGTGTCGTTTCTATACGCTAGTAATAATACTTCAATGGTAGAAAAGGAGATTTTTTTCGAATAGACAGTTGTTGGCCTATCAGTCCTTATAGCTTCATGTGGACAGAGTAACATCAGGACCAAGAAAATATGTAGAGCTATGTCCAACAGAAACCTGGTGCTAGCCTTATCCGAGTGTGAGCAGGAAACACTTCAGGGATTAGCTTTGACTCAACGCCAGAGTCAACGCTGGAAAGTTCGAATTTCGAATGTCACAAGTGATATTTTTAACAAGAAGGCGTGCTGCTTTTGGTAAGTGGTCTCCATCTCCCATGGAAACAGTAACACCAAAAGCATCACAGATGCGTTACCGACCAAGAAATTCTTTCGCGTGCTTTACATGCAAAAGTAATATTTTCCATTTTATTAACTAACAGAAATACAAAGATACAGGCTAACGTTCTATTGTAGTGGTTATCCGATAAATCACGCATAATATCGGAAAGCCGTACCAACTCTGTATAGTGTAATGGAGCCGATGACATCTTTATGCGCCTGCGCAGCCGACCGCGCCTCAATGGTGACAAAAACACTAGGCCGTATTTGTATCGGAGTTTATCCGGTGATATGGCCTAGTATGCATTTATCATATTGAGTTTGACTTATGTAATCTAAACTTAGTTCAAAACTAATTTAGCTGAATATGTGTATACAGAAAATTCACCACTGTCAAACTGAATTCGTTGAATGTGTTAAGGTTGCAAAGGAAAAACATTTTTCTTTTTTTTTCAATATATTTGAATATAGTATATAATTTTTTTTTCTTTATATAATCCACTTTTGCAAGGCGCATGAAATTTTAAGTTAGCTATTATTTTTAAGATAATATTGTTCTCATAGAAGTGACTTATTGTAGTCTTATTTGAGAAATAAATAAACCAAATATAAACTATTATTATAAAGAGGAAAGTTTTGATTTTTTTGTTTGGTTGTAATGGATAAACTCAATAACTACTGGATCGATTTCAAAAATTTTTTCACCAATATGAAGCCATATTATTTCTGAATTACATAAGCTCTATTTGATTTTGATAAGTAATATTTTTGTGTAATAAAATGTGAAACTTTGTAATGATGGATTTATTACTCGTTGACGCAAAACAACTGAACAGATTTTCATGAAATTTAGCAAATAGGTAGACCATAATCTTGAATAATATATGGAGACTTATTATATCGGAAAATGCGGGCAATGCCGTGGGCAAAGTGCTAGTTGATTATATAACACATTGAAATACATTCACAATTAAATTTTAAATATTTACTTTTCGTCTATATCTTTTCGAAAAGTATATTTTTGTAAAAGATTCATCTATTTATTTTATCATGAAGACCATAAATACTTAATTTGAAAATAATTACTTTTAAAAAAAAATTTGACCGACGAAAAAAAATTGAAAAGCGAAAAATAAAATAAACCATTTAGTATAATAAATTAAGATCCTAACAGTAAATAAATAATTTTGAGACGGCGCGGCCACGACTCCTTTTTTTTCGTATGTTAATTATTATAAACAATTTTCTTATAATGTACCTAATACACCCATTGTAGAACAAACCGTATAAAAAGGTATAAAATCAAGCATAACTCTTTGTTTTATCAATCCACATAGCTTTACATTAAAATAAATAAAATTGAGTCATCGGTGAAGCACACGACGTGACATTGTTTAAGATTATTTAATTTAGGACCTTTAGTTTTATCTTTTATCTATTCCTTTGAAGTGTTTAAGATGTAAGTATTGTAAGAAAGATTTTGATAGTACGTTTTTATCTGTCGCTTGAAAATTCGTATACGAGATTTATTTTATACTTAGACTTCACAGAATAAATAAAATTTTACACTGATTAAATTCAAATATTTATATGTAGTATTTATGTTTAACAATAACTCAAAAATAAGATAATTGTAAACGCTCGGAAAATTGGAAACAATTCTCACATAATATTCGTCAGGCTACAAATAACCTCTGGGCTTACGAAAGATACGAATTATCTGTGCCCCGCAGAGCCCACTGATGGCTATAGCCGCTTATTGCCAAGATCTACGAAGATAACATTTTCACTTAGCGAACGTTTCCAAAGGCCGGATAAATCGCAGAGTTAATGTTCGGATCATTACTGATCATAAGTCATGTACCGTCGTTAGCAAGGGCGTCGACGGTGTGGGAACACCGTGGGCAAGTTACTCATTCATTCAACTATACCATTAGTGATTCATATTGTATGAAAGTAATGTTTTATGCCTTCTTTTAGTTAATGGGAGCGCTCATTGCCTTTGCGATTGCCTAGGCTTTGTGATCCTAGGTGATAAAGACAAAGTTAAAGACTTAATTCACCTGAGTGCATAGGTGAATAGTAAAAGTAGACTTAAGATAGATATAACCCAGATGGGTGAATTAACTTAGGTTAATAAAGACTATTATCATATTTCCCGATCTATAAAACGAGTCATTTTAATTTTTCCGGTGCCACATAAACTCCTTACAATAGTCACATTCACGAATCATTAAAAAAAATTACAAAACGTATTAAACTTAAAGATTTGGGAATGAGACGTAAGTCGTAACTACGAGTATTATTTGTATCTTGACAATATAAGTAAATCAGTGTTTACAATCGATGACCTGTATGACACAATGTATCATTTCGTCCCATACCGTGCAATGGGTCCTGGGTTCGATTCCAAATGAGTCGGGAATTTGAATGATGAGTTTCAAATTCTGTTCGCGATCTGAGTATGAACACGTATTGTCTTTGTGTATTCATGACACTCACAACACAAGAAATCCAAGTGTGGCGCTAAGACTGTGTAACATTATTTATTTATTTATTTCAATAGATGTAAGATTTTAAATAAGTGGTATTCATATTATCCCCAGGCCCTTACACTGTGCATCATGACATCTTCTTTCAAATCTTAACATCACAGGCCAGAGTCCTTTAAATGTGTAGTAAATATTCATAGCTGCATTCTTCGACGGTATTAACGAGTACTGATGGTAGTAGCATGATATTATTAACTCCAAGGATCAACTTGGCTGCATCTTTAACTTTTACATTTGTATTGACTATTGTTACGCTTGGTGTAGTTCCATTGTCAATGTTGCAATGGAGATGTGCATGAATACACTTGTCGAACGAGAAGTGGAAATAAAATTTGGAAAGTAATTGTCGTCAAAGATATTTTACTACAGATAATAATATGGGTCATACATTACAGGGTTCGGTTTTTGATCACCTACGTCATGTCATAAATTGTCTAACATTATAATTATTAATTTAATAATTGTTATTAAAAACTATAATAGAATTGAAAGTATTAAAACTTATTATAATGTGTGTTGTATATCGTACCTAAATTTCACTGCTGATCGATTAGTCTACAATGCATTTTATGTAGGTACCATGTTTGAATGAAATTAGAACAAGTGGGTGAATTAGACTGAGTCCATTTCTGCGCGGTCTTGGCTATTATTGATTGTAGTAACTGATATACCAAAATATAACAAATTTATAAATAGGCTGAATCGATTACTGCACTTCCTACGATTTTTATAACCTTTTTGGTTTTACACTTCAAAAAAACCTTATATATTTGAGTTTTTACAAACATCATTCAACTAAAATTCAAAACTGCCAAACAATGCCGTATCGTATAACAACGGGCACAAACACCCAATTTTAAAATCGTAACTCAAATGTTGGCACTTAATACTTCCTCTACCTAGGGGATGAGGAGTTGAATAATGCCCAAATAATACCTTTCATTTCATTGACTTATTTTTCAAGGATCCGTAGCTAAATTAAAATAACAAAACCCCTTGATATTTTGATTTTATATGATGAGCTTGAAAGAATTTATAGCTGTAGCCCTGTCGAAAAAAGTAATGATGAGGCTTTAATTTTATCTCAGACATTGCCAATAAACATTTTTAAATCAGTTAAAGATCTTGGATGACTCTGGAAGTCTGGAAAAGCGACTACATCCAATACATAAAAAAAACCCTATTACTATGCATGAGTCGATATGCATTCCTTCCTTGAAAAGAATCTTAATTATACTTAATTATAGACTTTGAAACTATCCAATCGATATGCCCCAAAATGGATTCATTTGAAAAGCAATAATGCGAAGATGATTTGAGACAATTAATGCAAGGCACATTCGGTCCATTCATGAAGTCAATTTTAGACCTTTCTCATTTATCAAATTTTATTTGCGTAACATACGCCGAATATCCACCAGTATAATATAATACGCAAAAATTGAAATCGCCAACTGCGGAACCCTTAATAGCGCATGCTCCCACACACTTCACCGTTTTTTTATTTTTCCTTTACATCTTTTAACAATATTTTAATGGTCCGTCTTTGTGCCCTTGATGTATGATATCATAATTAACCGTTCCGAATATTTTAAGGGTGTGTCCTTTGTTCGAATTAGTGGGATGTACTTTATTGAAATTTAATAGTGAATGCCTCAGGCCTTTGATATGTAAATCACAGCTTGTAAGGTTTTGTGGAGATCGTAATATCTCACGTATTCTAGATTTATTGAGCTCGTTTGAAAGACATTTTGAATATATGACATCATAGTGAATACTAGACTTTAGCTATGACTATGGTTGAAAAGATTTCTTGGAAAAACAATGAAATGCTTTTAACGTAAATTGCAATACTGGAGAGCTATTTAAAGCGGTCATTACTGTACCAAGCCTAGTAATCACCAATGAAAAAGAACTATGTTAACTTATTAGTTCATTCATTGCTCACCAGAGAGCATCACTAGTTGGTTCGAATTCAGTAAGCAAACTAAAAACAAGAAAAAAGTGCCTTTTGTACTCTATATTTGCCTACTTTTTGGTGTGCAATAAAGAGTTAAATAAATAAATAATAAAGTTATTAGTATCAGGCGTTACTTTGCGAAAATCCATTGTTATTAAGTTAGTATTAGTCTACTTTGCAACAATCCGCGGTTAACATGTATGATGGTATATACTTTAAGACATGCACGGCACTTCCCTCCTTACAACGGAAACATGCACTACAATAATTGAAAGTATATACCAACATACATACCAGCACCAACACGTGTTTCGCCCCAAAACGGAGCATCCTCGGGATAAGTTGACTCTACGATGGTCAGTCGGAAAGAATTTCTTACTTAATAACAAGAAAAAACTTAATACCAAGAAAAAATCTTTCAATACTAAACAGTCCGACAGTATACATTTTATTAGTACATATACGAAAGATATTTCCAGATTTATGGTAACGTTTCCCTTGATCTTCTGTTTAAGCGTAGGTCGTGAGTACTTGAGTTGATATTGTTGGCCTAAATGTTGTTATCCGTTCAACAATCTTAGTAGTCCTGTTCGACAACATTTTGAACTAAATTGCGTAATTGGTCGTTCTTGTATTGTTGGGTGGTTTTTTGTTGCTGGTTGATAATATTTTTTATGTAATTTCTATTAATAAATCATCCTACTAATACTCGTACATATTATATAATGAACAATTATTTCGTAATTTTATTTCGTTCTTGAACAATTTTTTATAAGTAATATTTTATTCAATACATTAAATATTCTATAGTATTATATGTTTAAAGTGAATAATTAAATAAAAATCTATTCAAAAATGATTCTCAATGAATACCCATAATAAAGAAGTTTTACTTCAGTCGTATGTAAAGCACACTCGTTTTTTCAAATGACCCGGATTGTGTGAGTCAAATCTTGCAAGTTTAATAAGACCTTCTTCTGCTTATCCTGAGAAGTTGTTTTTCATACTTCTTTAGTTCTAATGACTGGTAACAACTTTTAGATATAAGTTGTAATAAATAGTCTTGTAGGATATCCCACTACACTGCTCCAATTCCATTTCATTGAACAAGCAAGTTGGATCATACATAAGATATATTAAGATGTATCGCACGTAACCTTGCATCGTTTAAGCGCTATAAACGCCATAAGATATTCCCCGAGCCGTCCAACTACCATATATGAAGGATTTAACAAGCTCCGATGGTAGTCGTATCTCGGTTTTGTTTTGCAATGAAATAATTATCTTATAAATTCATTATTTACGATTGTATATTTCAACAATTTGTTGATTTTTATTTCCCACTGACTAAAAATTTTGTTTTTAATTTTATTTAAAAACTTCAGTTTATGCCTACTATACATGCCAAGGGTTGTTTGGTAGAGAATGCCTCTATGCTTTAAGTCTACGCATACAGTTATGTATAATAATAAATAGTAAATAAAATAATAATAAAATAATTAAATATGAACCTTTTTGGGAGTTTACAAATTAGAACCGCTTTTACAAATTTTAACTGCAAGTAAACTAAGATTTAACTTTTCATGCTTATTTCCAAAGCTATGTAATCTAGATTTGAAAATCAAAAACTAATTAAAACCAAGATGGAATCGAAAATCAAATCAAGCTCGAATCGATTTCTAGCAGGTGGATTGCGTGGTTGTTTACAATCAATAAAACCTACGCTTGATCTAACCTACCTGGTTTTCAGGCCGCGTAAATAATATCGGTACTAGGTAATACATCTATTACAAATAGGTAATTTTTACTACCAACATAACAGATCAGAATAATTACTCTGTCTGTATATTAGATCTGAAATAATTATTTAAAAGACAGTAGGAAGCAAATCATTTAACATCTTCAAGAACTCGATGCTATCACAACCGGCTGTTGTTAGGGATGTAGTATGTATGGTTACGGATACTAGGTCATTGGTTACGTCATTGGATTGGGTCATTGGATTGCACACTACATTTACAACAAAAGTTTTTGGGTGCATGGCCGGGACAGACTTGAGACAGATAAATAATGATTTATTTTCAGGTTTTTGTGTAAATAACCGATAAATGAGCAGACAAGCCACCTGATCATAGACGTGAACAAGAAAGAAATAAGTGGGTTAGTTAGTAATTTGCGTAGTGTATTTGCGAAATTATAATATTTGAAGTTGAGTTTCTGCTCAGATCTCTGATTATTTTACTTACCTTAATTTACTCCTCGACTATCTGAAACATCGACGCAGGGAAGTTATTATTACTATAAATTAATATTATAGTGTTTCGGATATTACGAGATTCGGATATCGGATACGTTACCAACACCCCTAGCTTAGATTATCAGTCGAGTGCCAGATCCCTAACTAAATTGCACATTGTTGGTCAACGTATCTCCATATCTCTCTTTATCCTCGTATCTCGCTATCTCCGTATCTCCGGGTCCTTTGCGGCTGCCTCGATGGTTAGACGAATTAATCTTTGTCTTCCTCATCCTTAAGTTGGCTATTAAGCGCTATTTTGTCTGTGGTAAGTTTGCTTATAATAAATGCAAATGGTAGTATGTAATATAAATTACGTATAAGTTGTGTATTCACGTGTTGTTTGAAGATACCTTATAAATCACATAGAATTTCAGTGCAGGGTTTGAATTGGAATCTGTTATTGTTTTCAAATGAGGTAAAATATATTAAAAAATGTACTACAAAAACTTACTTCACAAACTCTACCGCAAAGTAAGAAAAAAACTGATTTTTAAATACATAGTGTTGATGCCAAAGTTGCAAACGCCGTGCATAGCATTTTTTAAAAGTTTCATAATTCTTGTATACTTATTCTTGTATTCTTGTACAATTACACCTTTTTTAATCAGTCAAATAAAGAAATATGCTAGGTAGAAGAAAATATATTTTTATAGTTTGCAATATAACTCATGGTTTTAGAATCTCAGACAGATCATATTCATAAAAAATACTAGCCAAAGATAAAAAAATATTTTTTAAAGTATTATTTCTTATTTACATTGCCAATTAGCATCAGGCTGATCCCATCATTAGCGGCTTCCGTAACATATAAAGGAGGAAATGATAAAATGATTACATGAAATACAGATGATTACAAATGAACGACTGAGCCGTGGGCGGTCGTATAATGTAATGACCACAGCCTAAGGTTTATACAGTTAGATAATGGAGACATGACTTGGTGAATCCTGTGGGGTACAGGGTGCGTTCCCAAATCTTTTAGGAAGTGCTGGGAAATGTTGTGGGAATAGTGGACGAACACAATATTGTAGTCAGGTAAAAGCATAATATCATGAACTAGCTGTGACCCGTGGTTTCAAGCGCGTTAATTTGTGAAAAAATCTAACTACTAAAATATATGATGTTATATAGCCTATAGCCTTCCTCGATAAATGAACTTTCAAACACAAAAAGTATTATTTAATTTGAAGCAGTAGTTAGTTCCTGAGATTAGCGCGTTCAACCAAACAAACTCTTTAGCTTTATAATATTAGTAGGTACAGATAATAATATAAATGTTAAAGTTGGATCTTCGTTGCTCTTTTACGCGAAAAATAATAAACTGATTTTTATGACATTTTGCTCACAAGGATACCATGATTGGGATTAAGATATAGGCTACTATAATTAAGCAAACAAATACAGGGGTCTTGGCTCCGAATATGATTTTGTCCCTTTCGGTGTCGAGACCCTTGGTCCGTGGGGTCCTAGCGCTATAAGACTTTTTAAGGAAATAGCAAAAATGTTAGTCGACATCACAGGAGACCGAAGAGCTGGCAGCTACCTTGGACAAAGAATTAGTCTAGCGATTCAAAGGGGGAATGCTCCCAGTATCTTCGGAACCTTGCCTAAAGTGACTCCTTTTAATAATGTTATATATTTTAGTTATTGATCACATACATACACTAGAGATCCTTATAGAAAAGTACATGGAGAGCCAAAGACCACTCTACATAGCTTTCATTGACTACCAAAAGGCTTTTGATACTATTTCACACTCCAGCATATGGGAAGCATTAAAAGCTCAAAATGTAGAGACTGGATATATAAATGTCAAAAAAAGTATTTACAAAAACAATACAGGAAAAATCAAACTAGAAAAAATTGGGTCCAGCTTTCCTATAGAGAGAGGCGTAAGGCAGGGTGATCCACTATCCCCTAGAATATTTATTGCTGTGCTAGAATTTGTTATTAACAAATTGAATTGGAGTGGTTGCGGTTTAAATATAAATGGAAAGCTTCTGAGCCATTTACGTTTTGCGGACGATCTTGTACTACTTTCGGAAACTAGCAAAGACTTACAGTACATGTTAAATACACTCCAGATAGCTAGCGAAGAAGTAGGACTAGAAATGAACCTTTCAAAAACCCAAGTTATGACAAATAGCATTAAAAGACCGATAACATTAGATAATGGACAATTAAAATACGTTGACCAGTATGTATATCTTGGGAAACAACTAGGTTTTGAAAGAAATAGTCATGAAATGGAGATAGAGCGCAGGGTCAAAAATACGTGGAATAAGTTCTGGGGTCTGAAGGAAGTTTTTAAAAGCGATATACCTTTAAAATTAAAAAAAAGGCAATGGACACGTGCCTTCTCCCTTGTCTAACTTACGCTTGCCAAACCTGGAAATTCACCAAAAAAATCCAAAACAAGATTAATATATGCCAGAGAGGACTAGAGAGAAGCATGCTAAATATCAAAAGGATCCACAGAGTCCGCCACTCAAAAATAAGACAACAGACCAAAGCAATAGATACACTAAGACACGCACGTCAGCTTAAACTAAGATGGGCTGGCCATATTGCACGGCTCAAAGACGACCGTTGGACCTACAGGGTTACGACGTGGAATGGACCATCTGGTAAAAGACGTGTTGGCAGACCATACACACGCTGGGAGGACGACATCAGAAAGCTAGCTGGACGACATTGGATAACATGCGCGAAAGACAGAGACAAATGGAAATCTTTGGAAGAGGCCTTCACCCGAGAGGGGTCCGTGCTATGACAAATAACTAACCTAACATAAATAAATAATAATTACTTACAGCATTAGAATACAAATTAATAAAAAAATGATTACAATTTCAATGACGACTAATGAGAAAAAAATGTACTATAAGATTTTTTAAGGAATTAATGCAATTATTAACTTTTATAAAAAATATTTTAATTATAAAAATGTAATGAAATGATTGTAATGTACTGTGTGATTTATGACAAGCATGGAATAAAAGGCTTTTTTATTTTTATTTTTATTTATTTTAGTTATTATTTTTATATTATTTAATTTTTTTTAGTTTTCGGTTAATTGTTCTTGTATATGTATTTTTTTTATTTCTGTATAGAATACAAGCAAGTTGTCACATGGTTGTCACATCACATCAATTCAAAAATCAAATCTTGTAATGTTTAGGGTATATTTCTGTAATTTCTGTTTCTTGTTTCTATTTTATTTTTGAATTGTGGAATGAAATATAACCTATAGGTTACTTTATTGTTACAGGTACTAATTTT
The DNA here is from genome assembly GCA_963932265.1 of Thymelicus lineola. Taxonomy (NCBI): domain Eukaryota; kingdom Metazoa; phylum Arthropoda; class Insecta; order Lepidoptera; family Hesperiidae; genus Thymelicus; species Thymelicus lineola. The sequence goes on from OZ010704.1 coordinate 9,169,395, forward strand.
AATTAACAATCTAGAGCGAAAGTGAGACCATTTTATAATTCCAGAGGTTCTGGCCAATATTTTCAACTGGCAACGACAGAGTGGAGGTATATTTCTATGAAATTGTACCTACTGTCTCATTGGACTACAACGATACGATAATATCGTTATCGTGGGCAGCAAAGCTCCCACTGGTGTCATGTCGTGACGACATAAGATGTCGTTATCGTGTCGTTAAAGAAGAACTAGCCAATGACAGTTTCTAGACAATGACGGCTTGTAACCGCTTTCAAGGATAAGACTGTAGGTTGCTACACTGTGGCACAACTAAGATGGTTTATGTGGGAACTGATCCCTGCACGCAAATTGTGCAGAATATCCTAGTAATCGCGATGGGTTTATTGTTCTATGGTTCTTGATCTCCTTGGTTCTTTAGGACTAACTTGGTGTCTGCTACTGGGTTATTCAGATCAAATAGCAATAACAGATATGGTTTTAACTGACTTCAAAGGACTTAAATTTAGTTTTACCTTTTCAAATGTTTGTTACCTCAAAACTCCGTAATTTAAAATGATTTGGAAAATATTTTTTTTATCTTTAATCCAGTAGGCCATATTTATACACGATTAAAGTCAGTTCCAATGCTTGATACCATGAAAAATCGAAGAAGCAAGTATGCTGCGTATAAAACAAGTTTTCTACCGTCAACACTTCCTACTGCTTATGCTAACCATGCACAATCATGTATACTTGTCAAGTTTGCAGCGGACTTGACGCAGCATCCAGTAAACTTGACGGTGTATGGCCACGGTATGGCTATCTGGTCGTATAGCTACCTCATGTAAACTGGATGCCGCATCAACTCAAACTGCAAACTTGACAAGTACACTTGATCGTGTATGGCCAGCTTTACGTGTAAACTGTGGAACGAACTACCACCGACGGTATTCCCACAGTACTATGATATGGGGACCTTCAAGAAGCGGGTCCATCGCTTCCTTCATAGCCGGCAACGCACTGGTGGCACCTCTAGTGTTGCGAGTGTCCATGGGCGATGGTGACTGCTTGCCATTAGATGGCCCGTCTACTCGTCTGCCTGCTTGTTGTATAAAAAAATGCAAATGGTGATTTTAGTTATAAGAGGTCCTCATTGAACTTCATTTAATTTTCTTTTAAGTTGTTTACATTTCTGGTCAAATTTTGATAATTTTACATTTACTCTATACTGAAATCAAATCAAATCAAAATAATTCATATAATAGGTGACACTGATAAGATTTTTAACCTTTTAAATAAACTTCAAAGAAACTTATCCCTTCCACCAACTGCAACTATTTCCAACACCTCGTTTATTACAGAGTAATGTATAGTAAACCTGCCACGAACTGAGTGCACTCCATCTGTGTCCGGCGAGTCGCTCCTCCTCAGTAAAAACGAGATATAAAGCGAAACATCGCCGCTATCGGTTACCTGAGCGCGTAAATTACACTTGATACACTCCACTTGGCACTGTGGGTACAGCTGTTATTAACCCCCGATGCAAAAATAATGGTGTTGTAAGTTTGTCGTGTCTATGTAGGTATCTGTGTGTCTGTGTCATTGTAGTTCTTAAACGAATGGATAGACTGAAAAACGGATTGTGTTTTTTGTTTCAAACAAAATATTTTTCTATAAAATCAATATCTTGGTAAATAAAACATGAACAATTTGAAATGCTTTTTCAAGGTGACCTTGAAAATGAAATACGCGGGTATTTTGCCTATGATATTCATTATCAGCGCGTTGAAATACATAGGTATACCAACATTCTGATCAATCTGGAGTGTGGGCTAAAAGGAAGTTTATACCTTGTTTCATTAATTTAATGATGTTAGAATTTCTTTTAGATAGAGTTCAGTTTTTTCTCCTCTAATAAAGCTCACTTTTCTGAAACAGTGATATAATTATAAAAAAAATTAGTGCATAAAGTGATGTGAATAAGCAACTTTGAATTCCAAATTTTAATTTATATAACATAAATTAGTGTTAATACAACAACAAAGATATCGGCGAAATACGTTGGAATTGGAAACAATAATATATTTACGTTTATTTCTTGTATTCTGGTCGCATTGACAATTAATAAAATTAGTAGCCATTACAAATAAACACAGTTAATTAAGTTTTTTGCCAGCTATATCTGATCTCTTTCCACTTCGGAACAAACAGGCTATACTCAATAATATTATACATATTTTCAAGCAGCTGCAAGTGGAACAAACCAGTTGTCTCTCAAGTGATTTTTAACAAGCGCCGTAATCTAAGCCGCATTGTTTGCAGCGACTGATGTACACGCCGTCGTGCTGTTATGTGAAGCTGGCTTTAACTTAGTATGCTAGCCTGCAGTATTGTTATCTTAAAATAATACTAAACACGTAAAAACTATCAATTTCAAAATTTAAAAAATGTTTTACTTACACTAACCATAGTTAAGAACCATCTAGATCTCGTCACTTTTCAAGCAAAAGAAACCTCATCATTATAGTCATTTCGTTAAGAAGCTACGAAGCCACAGACAGACACGCAGACAAGTCAAACTGGGGTTAAAAATCTATTTTTGTACATTATTACCTATGCAATTTTAATGCAACCGCTACAGAACTCTTCTTACAGCGTGACTTCGTCTGGTTGGCAATAGGTTTAAAAATGTACAATTGGGATGTTGACACTAATTATAAATTATAAATTAATACTAATTATAAATTAATATAAATTTATGTCTAAAATATTAGTGGTAAGATTTAAAGGCCTAAAATATGATTCTTTTATTGAAATCAATCACAATAAATTAAATATCATTAATTTAAAATGTTAAAAATTGTACTCACTGACACGTGACCTCAAACGCCATTTTGAGAATATGACGTCATTGGAACAATTTTATATGGAAATTCAACAAACTTAGCAGACAGATAGTATTGAATATCGTTTAGTGACGTCACGTGACGTTTTTGGTGGGAAATTTTGTAATGATTTTTATATATCAATTTTTGTTTTTAAATTGAAGATTATTATTTTTATAATATTTTTTTCGTGAATATTAAGGTCATATCTATAAAATAAAATTGAATCCTAAAATTAGTCAACATCCCTATTGCTTACGCATCCTTATTCCTCGGTATTTTAAGATATTATTAGGTAATTGATATTATTACTGGTATTATCTTTCCGTGAAGCCTCCCTGCCTTGCTCTTGTATGATCCAGTTGCCAAACTTCTCTTTGTCTTCCGTATAGAGGCTTGACTCCAGTATTTTCTTTCGTACTTTTTTCTTATCTATTCTTTTTTGGGCAGCAACTCATAGGCAATGCTTTACTAATGTCTATGGGCGACGGTGAAGACTTACCATCATGTGGCTTGTCAGCTCGTTATTGGCTATATAGATTAAAAGTAAATGAAAATTAATAAATCGTAGATACCATACTTATTTCATGCTCAATCTGAGAAATTATAGTTTTACGGTTATTGAATCAAAATGAGTCGTACGAAATGAAAGGAGAAACGAATATAATTTTAGTCTTGGTACTTGTTAGGATTCATAGTGAGTTTTAAAAACTATTTTTTATTTTGATCAATAATTTATTTTCTGTATACTTATACACATAATAGTGGTTTAAAAAATAACCTATTATAAATATCTACTTCAATAAATGATCATAATAATAAATGACAGCTTATTGCATACATCACGTCATGAATAGTTAATTTAATCATCTACAAATATGTCTACCTAAATGTGGAATTTTGGATGTTACCGCATGAGACTGCTTTGAACCTACAATCTTCGGTTTTTCAAACTGAATCTTACCCAGTTAGGCCGAGAGGGTGTTTCGTGTCTGGTGTCAATATGGTGTTGTGATTTAATTGATAAAGTCTATTAATAATCAGATTTGAAACAAATAAAGAAAGAAAGAAAGAAAGAAGGAAATGTTTATTTTACCTAAATTATCTACAGCATAAAATTATAGCGAAAAACGATACAACACTTAGATGTAACATAATAAGTGAATAGGATTCATGCTCGGCATTATGGTCGCGGAAAAACCACGGCCGCTGGTTTTCAGAGTGATCCTCAAATTGTGTAGTTCCGATGATTGAGGGTAGTACACATAACATTTTGATGACGAACATCCTGAGATATCATTTCATGCGTATACATTGTTGGTCTCAGATTATAAAGTACAAATCTATTCACTATCATTTTCCACTCTATTGCTTTATTGTGAGCTTTAGTGTCATCTTTAAAAAATATATAATTATTAGGGTAATGATAGTTAGATATTAAAGATTATAGTTTCAAATATACGAGAGAATGGAAACATGCAAATTCACAGATTTTCAGCAAATTTTCCATGATAATTATCTAACTCCTAAGCATCCATCAACCGCTCACAAATATTTACTTACCTGCTTTTCTGCTTCAGGTTATCAATTACCAAAGTCTCCAGAATGTGAACTCGGCAATAAAACAGTCCCAGAAGGCAATATTGGTGAAATAGGACAGTTCAAGTGGTTAGGAGTTCTTCGGGTTCATATACGTATGTATGTTCTCTTTAATGCCCATTCCTAACTCTTTAGGTATCTTTAGTGGCCATTCCTAACAATTTTACCACTTTATTTTATTTTTCTACGAAAATTTGTTCCATGTATAACAGGACCAATTTAACATTAGATTACTTAAACTTAAGCTTATTGACTGATGTGTCTATCTTCTAAGGACATAATCTATCTATCCTCTAACTTCAACTCAGTTTCTCAAGCTTTGCAACTGTCTGCCTTGCAATTATCAGTGTTTCTTCATTACTTAATCCAATTACTGATCCAGAGATTATAAGTAGATATTTTTTTATTATTATAACTTATAAATTATAAACAGCCAATTACTGATCCAGAGAATATAGGTAGATAGATTTTTATTATTATAACTTATAAATTATAAACAGCCAATTACTGATCCAGAGAATATAGGTAGATAGATTTTTATTATTATAACTTATAAATTATAAACAGCCAATTACTGATCCAGAGAATATAGGTAGATAGATTTTTATTATTATAACTTATAAATTATTAACAGCCTTAATTAAGTACGCAAAACTATATATTACTGGCACTATGTCACTAATGCAAACAACGGTATCTTAATAATCAAGCACTGGTTCTATGTTGTAGGTGAGAAAAATTCATACAAAATAGCCCTTACTGGTCTAGTCTTGGTGAAAGACAAATATGCTGTAGCGATCGCAGCTGATATTGTGAGCATTCCACGGCACGTTTTTCGGTAAGCATTCATTATATTAACTGTTATACAACAAGAGAGGATTTCTTGCGGGTAGCTTGAACACACACAAATGGACTTCACATACATCCACGATCCGAGAACAAATTTAAATAGTTAGGTACCATGACAAGATATTAAAACTATAGGAAAAATTTTGTAAAATTGTGCACTTAAATTTTGTTATAATTGTGATTATAAAAAGAAAAGAAAAAAACATAATAATTACTTATTATCAAACTTACCGTTAAAGATGTTAAACTAAAATTAAGGCTACCTAATAGAAGATGCCCAGGACACAGAATTACAGACATACAGAATCATCATATTTTTGTTTTGCATTTTACGCTGACATATTTTAATTTTGTTTACATAATATTATCTACAACAATTTCAGAGAAAACAGCAAAGCGTACTTCATAGCGCAGAACGGTCAATCTTGGTCTTGCAAACCTAAGAGTTACACAGCACATCCAGAATTCGAATACTCCACTTATGTTACAATTGCTTTAATTGAACTAGATATTAATGAAGAAACTGAGTGTAAGTATTTAGGATTTTGGTTACTCTTCTAAGTAATAAGTAAAATTGAAAGACTATTAAACGACGTATTGGGTACTTATTTATTTATTTAATACCTATATATTTAATACCTACACATAACTAAGACTTAAGCCAAATCGAATATAATCTAGGTTATTCTTAAGAATAATATCTATCTACTTAGTAAAATTAAAGACTATTAAACGACATATTGGGTATTTATTTATTTATTTAATACCTATATATTTAATACCTACACATAACTAAGACTTAAGCCAAATCGAATATAATCTAGGTTATTCTTAAGAATAATATCTATCTACTTAGTAAAATTCAAAGACTATGAAAAGACGCACAAATAAATACATAATAATATTGCATGAGAGACAGGAAGAAATTTTAATAGATAATATTGGTGAGAACTTTGATACGATTTTTGAAATATTCGAACGCTCGGTTGCGTAGCATTGCTCTCCTTTTCTTGTTTAATGTATGTTTTTTTCTCTGTCTCTCTCTCTCTTTGACTTCTTCCTAATAAATATATTTTATGCTGAATTCTCTATTATGTAAGTTTGTTTTTCAGCCCCCTTGGAACCGATATGTTGGCCGAGTTATTCGTTCAATGCATCAAACTATCTCTATGCTTTAGGATATACGGACGGTATGTTTATAATTGTTTTTGTAATAAACACCCAATATTTTTTTTCTTTCACATCATGTACATTTTGTTTAAATACTTTTTTACTGGAAAATATTTCTTTCTGTTACAGAAAATATGTTATTGGAAAAAGTAATATACAAGATACAATTCGTCAATCGTTCCTTGTGCGATGAGTTTTATCACAGAGCACAGGTTAGTACATAATTAATTGCTATAAAATTATTTCTAGTAAAATATTTAAGTCTAGCGCTCTGAACGGTTCCCAATAACTTTTATACTTTATCTTATTCTAGATCATGGTCTTGTGTGTTAAATTTCACAAAAATCTGTTTAGCACTTTTTGCGTAAAAGAGTATACAAACATCCTCAAAAATCACGTACATCATATTTCGCACCCTCAGTGGAAAAAAGCATAAGTCGTGTTACTTTGAATTTTAGTTATTAACATGATAACACAAATCAATCAATCAATCGTCAATTTTTTTCACATTATTATCATTAATCTTGACGATTTTGTGCAAGAAATCGTAATATAAATTCCTTTGAGTACTTACTGATATTTTAACAGTTTTTTGCTCTACTGTAAAATAGCAATTTTAATCTTATGCCTTTTTTCACTGAGGGTAAGATTTGTAGGATGTTGATTGAACCTGATATGGTTTACAGCTTTATTGATAGCAAAGTGTCAGTTTTATAGTTTCTACTAACACTAGAAAGTTTTTTAACACCTGGACGTTTCAGTGGTATATGTAAATGTAATTTCCAGCCACAATCAAACAAGTATAGCATCCCAGTTCAGTATCAGTGTGGATATGCAATGGACAATAAGGCGAACTGCGTTTGGGAAAACGGAATGGTTCTCGCTTCTAATTCCACTGGTAGATGGACTCTGGTGAGATATCATTGCCCTTTTAAAACCCTGTGCGTCATATCAAAATCCTTTTATGAAGCTCTTTTCTAGCCATATAGTAGCAGCTGAGAATACAGAGTCAATCTCATGCGGGCATAGAAGGGTGTGGTAAGAGGCGAGAGGAGTAAGAAGAAACTGGCCCGTTTGGTTAACACCAAGCATCACATAAGTATTATTACTGGTAATTATTATCTCTCCTTAAAGCCTGCAAGACCACTCTCTTGGTTAAATCAGCTGCCTAATAACTTGTCAGTGTAGAGCCACTGGTGTGGTGTTTTTTCTGTCTATTTTTTGGTTACCATAACATTTCATAGATATAACTTAAATGTCAAATTGTGTAACCCTAGTGTTTTGTCTGTTCAGATCGGTTTCGGTATCCGAGGCCCCGGCTGCGCTGGTCCTGCCCGGTTCATTGACATGTCCCGCTATCTACCCTGGATCGAGTCTTCTACTGACCAGGATGAAGTACCGGCTTACGAATATCCTTAGAATTTCTCTATTTATCTTTTTTTTATTACAGAAATGGGTTATAATCCTTCACGAATACCATTTTTATTTATTATTTTTTGCACCTTATAAACATAAAGGATATAAAAGGCGTACTATAATATAAACGAAACGTGTATACATAATATGTGTATACATCGCCGATTAAACAAAGAATCTCAAAAACTAATAAATCGATGAAATTGACAGGAAGACAGTTAGTAAAAAAATTAAAATAAAAAATATATAAAAATAAATATAAATAAGGTGAGGTTAGCTAAGAACGGATTTTTGGAAATTCATCCCCTGAATGGATACAAGGGTCGAAAGTTAGTTTCAGTCAAATATATTACCTATATTCACATATTTTGAAAGTTAAGGAAAATATATTGGCAAATACTGAATGTCTGAGTTCTCTACTGAATTTTTAATTTAATTAAGTACTAATTTAGAGAAACACTAAAGCAGATTTTTGCGAAAAGTCACGGTCGCAGTCCTTGTAGGTAGTTAAAAACAATCCTTAAAGACATTAAAGGCAATTCGTTATGAGGATAATGCTTAGCGGAAATAAAACTCAAGTAGCGTACAATATCTTTATTGTTCTAGCTCATTAATAAAGAGATCTCATTTAAATTGTTCCATTGTTCTTAGTTTTATCTTTGGTATTATTGCTAAAGATTATGCAAAGGTTACACTTTATGGGCACCACAGACACTTAAATACCTAGAATTGTACTAACGTGTTGTGACTGAATGGTTAAAACTTAAAAGTATTAAAACTAGGTAAGTAAGCCCGCCCACGCAACACCTTGTCAGTCGTTACTGGCTATCATCGCCCATGAACATCAGCAACACCAAAGGCTTTAAGGGAAAGTCGCCACCCTTCGTACGCGGGCACATTCATACAGTAAGAATAACAAATAAACTAAATGACATGAAACTACGAGTTTTCTTGTGTATGTAGACATATGGACAGCCATGGTGCTCCGCGAAAATCGCGCAAATCGCGCCACTCTGTGAGATCTACCAACAAATAAAGTGTTTTCGCGCATGGTGAGTAATTTTTTTACTAAAGTTTATCATCGGAGTGTAAGTAGTATTGTTGATATTTTTAAACGCTTTTATTTACTTTCACTTCGGAGCATCAACGCATCAAATCTTCAATATTATGATCAAAATGCTACTCTATTTACACGGCAATAAGGTTATTAATCGCTTTTATATTTAGCTTCACTTCGGAGCATCAAAGGATCAAATCTTGTAACGTTAATTTGAATGACTTCCCTTTAATGAAAATTGATGAAATTTGGCAGACATGTGTATTTCCGATGACAATACACGAAAATCAAAAAAAAAATTGAAATAAAAGCGTTTAAAAAAAAAATTTTTTTTTGGATTCAACTTATTTACCACTATAGATGAAAAATTCATGTTAATATTGTTTGTTTTGTGTTTTAATAAGTAATATTTCTTAAACTAAATTTGAATTTATTCAAAGTTGAAATTAAATTTCTTGCAAGGCCTGGGGTACATTCGGACAGTACTACAGGGGGCACATACGTACGCGTATGAATGTTCCCCCTTAGGACATATTTACACAAACTAACGCGTAAATATCAAATTTAGATTATATTATAATAAAATACATATATACTTTATTTATTCAACGATAATATTATATTATTTGTATATCTCGATCAAAAAGTTTCGCTTTTATTAAATAGTTTTGTTTTTGATTTTTTCTACATAATGACTGAACTATAACTCACGTTTCCTATCATAAATTACAACTTTTAACTATTATATTATTACTTATTATTATATTAATACATTAAAATATAATATTTGTTTGTAGAATCATGGTGCGGAACTATAAAAAGAAGATTACGCGAACCCAAAAAGTTTATGAAAAGTCTGTAAAATAAGCAGCTGTTGAGGAAGTAGACATTTATCCTTCAGAAAAGCCGCGTTCAAATCTACTTGAAATCTAAAAATCCACTAGAAGATCTGCTAGAAAGTAAAATAATAATATAGAAGTCTATTAACCCTCGTGAGTTACTCGCCGTTCCTTGCTTTAAGATCATCAAGAATTATTATAAACTGGCGCACCTTCCAAGTCTACCGCTATGAGTGACTGAACCAGAATCGACTATTGATATTGTCATAACACCATGTCATAAGATCTTATCCTACGATTGTGAGAAATAGAAAAATCAGTATGGAAGAAAGCCGTTTAAATCTCGTACATACACTTATAAAAAATGAACTAGAAGAGAGACACAAACAGAGAGAAATGAAGAAAGAAGACCAGGAAAGAAAAGCCAGAGTTAATTTAATGTTTAATTAATTACTTTCAACTTTATAAAAATATCAAATGATAATTACAAAGTTCTCTAAAATACTGATTGTCAAAGCAAAAATTACCAGGAAGTTAATTGATTGTAAAATTTTTTTTTTGTTATATCTATCAGAATTATTTATGTTGATTATGAGTAAAGTTATTTAATATTATGTAAGTTTTAAGATAATACATATTTTTGTGATTTAAGAAATGTTTGCGAGTTTAATTTACTTTTTAATTACCCTGTATGAACGTGCCCCGCCTGCTGTACGAAAGTACCCCGCATGTGGGGAGCCTTCGTACAAATATCTTATCCTGAAAAATTCACTATAACTTTTTTAGTTTTTAGAATTGTTTATTCAGACTTATTTGTAATGATCTACAATATATTTAACACACTTCGGCACACAAACTATATAATTTAGTCCATTGATCATAAATTAAAAAATAAAAATGTAAAAAGCGTACGAAGGGTGACGACTTTCCCCTACCAATGCGTTGCCGGCCAACAAAACGAAAGAAAAAAATGGCTTTTAAGCCTCCAGATGCCACACTATGAGTCGTCTAGCAGCTGACCCTTTTTAGAATCATTCTAAATTAAATTTTTCTTAGTGTTCTGGTATTTTATTATAAATCCTGATACTCATAATATGCTAAGAAATTCTAGAAAATTTCCAAATTTTAAATACAATACTTAAGTAAAGTTTTGCAAGAAGGTTCTTGTGCCTAAACCATGTCTAATCATTATAAACTCTATAGTTTTGAAACACATTTGCTTTTCAACCAAACGGACCATGTCGGGGACCAATCGTAACCTTTCGGGGTCGCAGACGGATTAAATTAACCAAATAGGTAATCTCACTAAATTGGCTCGTAGAGTCGGTGCGTGCGAATTACACTTAGGAGTAGGTAAAACCGTTTGTTAAAATTATACAATTACTGCGTTTATTAAGCACAAAAGCAGTGATTGTCTAGCGGTTAGAACGTTGGTCTCCCGAACGCAGGGGCTCGAGTTCAAATCCTGGCGTGCGTATTACAAGTTAATAATGACTTGCTTTGATAAAGGAAAACATCGTGAGGAAAACTGCACACCGGAGAGTTCTCCATAAAGTTTTCAAAGGTGTGTGAACTACCAATACCCTACCAATGCGCACTTGGCCAGCGTGGTAGATAATGGCCTGTACCCCTCACATTGTGAGAGGAGACCCCGAGCCCAGTAGTGGGACAATTATGGGTTATTGGTGTAAGCACAATTTGTGTTACCATAGCTCTCTGCCCGCGGCTTTTCTCGTGTTTTCTGGAATTATAAGTACGTACCTTATGTCTTATTCCAGATCTATCTCCGTGTTAAATTTCATGAAAATCCGTTCAGGAGTTTTTACGTGAAAGAGTAACAAACATACATACATCCTCACAAACTTTCACATTTATGAGTGTAATATTAGTAAGATTTTTCAGAGAAAATATTTCAACTTTCTTTTTAACACTGGTTTTCATACTATGATGGAAATAAAAGAAATATTACACTTTTCAGTTAATCGCCACCTATATTCTCAAAGATCATTCGAGCTAAAACATTACTGAAATTACTTCGATGAACCACGGCACGACATTATTCTCAACGGTCGATTATTTCAAGACCATTACAGTTTTCAGTCGTCAAGTAATAATGGACAATAAACCCACCGGCAATAGTTATTGTCCTTGAGTCATTTCCATTCTTAATCCAATTAAGTTTAACTGTGGATTTAAAATCAACGAACCGTGTAATCTTTTATGTCCTTCAATAGGTAGAACGTACCTTGTGATAACTCCAATTGTTTGTTTTAAGCGCAGTTTGTCACTTATTTCTAGCACCATCTCCTTTTAGATTCAACAATTTTCTGAGTTATTAATGTAGGCGAATATTCTATCACTGCTTTTGTTCTATATCCAAAGCCTGACAAGATTCCATCCATCTATCTATCTGTCAGCTCTTGGAGGTCCACTGCTGAACATAGGTCTTCCCTAATTTGCGCAACTCTGAATGGTTTTGAGTCTCCTGAATCCAGCGGATGCCCGCTGTCTTCTCCAGGTCATCACTCCACTTGGTCGGGGAGCGTCCTATACTCATTTTCCGACAAGTAGGCGCCATTCGAGGACCTTTCTTCCCCAAAAGTTATCGGTCCTTCAAACTATGTGGTCAGCTCATTGCCACTTGAGCCGGCTTATTCGCTGAGCTATGTCGGGTATTCTTGTTCGTCTACAGATTTCATCATTTCAGATGCGATAACGTAGTGAAATACCGAGCATTGCTCTCTCTATAGATCGCTGTGCGACTTTGAGCTTGAGGATTTAGCCAATAATAAAGCACAAAATCTTGGAGCCCTATGTGGTCACTGGCAACACACAATGCTTGAACTCTGACTTCAGGCACTGAGGTAGTGTTTTGGACGACAAGATATGACGCAGTTTCCCAAACTTAGCCCATTCGAGTTGGATTCTACGAGTGAATTCTTTCTCGAAGTTGGACTTAATAAATTGGACCACATGTCTCAGGTTAATGTATTCGCCTACAACTTCGAGAGCAGCGCCATCAACAACAACCGATACGGGTGTGACATGGACATTGGACATGATTTCCGTCTTGTCCATGTACATCTTAAGACCCACCCGTTGTGAGGTGCTGTTCAAGTCCCCGAGCATTTTACCAAGTTCCTCTAGGGAACCTGCTAGGATAACTATATCATTGGCATATGGTAGGTGTGTGATGTATTCGCCATTGATGTTAATGCTACGTCGTTTCCACTCAATCAGCCAACGCAGTGGTGAATAGATTATTAACCAAAACTGCAGTTGAATGGAGTTAGATGCTGTGTCGTGTACGTGGTATCGTGGACGCTATAACAACAGATACTAAGAAATATAATACGAAATATAAAAAACATGGTCATTAGTGCCAGAGTACGTCTTGCACTTGGTTGTTTCCACATCTTACAATCTATTTAAATCAAACAGCTGTAAACGGTATGTAATTACACCATTTCGCTAAAAGAAAACATCACTTGTTCTTCATATTTATTGAATACATTTAACGTACAATTAATAAAAAAACTGATGACAACAGGAACCTGCGTATTGCCTGAAGGTCTCATAAAGACATCACGCTGCAGGGCATTTGCATTCCCGGTAATATTGTTGCATGAGACATATCTCAGATATGTTTAAAAACTGAAAAAGCGGCCTCTGTGGGATACCTGTAGACTGTAGTAATAGAGTGGCTGTGGCTGAGTGTGTCTTCAACCCATTAATGGTCCACTACTGTATACGAGTTGCTACTCTTGAGGAGGCCTAGAGCACTCCACCACGCTGCTCCAGTGCAAATGGTTGGGGGAGGAATAGAAACACTGTCCCAGGTAATTTATTTCAATAAATGACGAAACAAAGCGCGTCTTCCGTACAGGAGGGATGTTAACAACTGTTCTAAAACATGGATACCCGTTAGTTAAGCGAATTTATTTTGGTAAAGGTAAATAAAGATATACCGAATACAGCATCCATACCGCGAATGGATCTCGGCGCTTAAAATGCAAATCGCTGTCAGTACAACATAATTCGTTGTTCTTCATCTCCCCAGGTGTTAATTATATTAAGCGATGCAGAAACTTGTTTTACCATCGTACTGATGTATTACTACTGAAAACCGGCTGGTAATAATAGGTACCACAATGGAAGAATGAACAATGTATATTGCCTTTGATGGCTTCAACCCATTAATGGCTTACTACTGAGAAGGCCTAGAGCATACTACGCTGATCTAATTGGTGCAGGGATTAGCAGTGCCAGTTTTAGCACTACCAGCGCCCTGGGCGATATTTCTACGGTGCCCCTATTTTCCATTGAAATCCATGAAGAAACAATAAATACGTAAATCCAGGCCAAGTTACAGATTTCCAGCAAGAGTCTCGACACTATGCTGCGAACGGACGGACAGACATGACAAAACTTTCCGTTATGACTATCTGCGACACCCTAAAAAACCTGGCGCCCTGGGGGGTCGCCCAACCGGGCCCTACCCTAACGCTGCTACTGGGGATTAGTGGCCAATCCAAGTATCAAAGTTTTCATGACATGGACATTGGACAAATATGAACCGATGTCTATACGTGCCCTCTGAAGCATGAAAGCAGGGATTCTTAGTCACCGATTGCGTCAGCTGCTGTCGGTATTTAAGTAGGATTTCCTTTACTAGAATAGTATTTGTATACATTTAGCACTCTTACACGAATACCTGGTCTTTATTAGTCCTCTACCCTAAGGTTGCCTGGAAGAAGGCCGCCTGTTGTACCATTTTATTTAAAGACTGAATTTTATTACGGTATATTGGTGGTAAAAAGTTTTGATATTGTTTGCTGTTGTTGTTGATTTGTATAGCCAACTCACGATAAGATGATTTGTTGATTTCTGGGAAGAGCTAATGTTATATTTTATATTTCTCTCTTCTATCTTGACCAGCAACGCATTGGTGATACCTTTGGTGTTGCTACAGTATGGGTTATGCTTAAAACAATATTGTTACACGGCAGAAATAGGTGTGGCGGTGATACAACCCTTTTTTTTTTTTTTTTTTTTTTTTCGGGGGGGGGAAAATGCATTACGCATACCACTCGGGCGCAGGGGGCACCCGAGTGGTTATGTGGGACTCCCGTATAGGCTAATGAGACCCACGGTATACCCACTAAAAACCCCCCCATCTTCCTCCTCGCCGCCTTGTGACAGGGTTACGGGAACGCTTTCGCACACATCCGCGACCCCGCCAGCGGCAGCCGCCCACAAGCGGCTCCATCGCGAAAGCCCGAAGGCCCTCCACGATGGGCGCACCAGATGGTAAGGTGCGCCTCCCTCCTCGGCCTCCACCAGTAGTGTAGCAAACTCCCCCTGAGTCTGCTACTAGGAGGCCATGGATACCAGATGACTGGTACCCGGTGGAGGATCAGGTCTGTGGTTCCTCCACCGACCACACCTCGGCCGCAGAGGATAGGGCAAGCGGCGCACCGTAATACCGACATGCCTCTTCCTCTGCGGCCCCACCAGTGCCGTTTCGGCGGAACGGCCCCGCCAGCTCGCAGGGGGTAGGGAGAGTGGCGCACCGCAATACCAACACGCCTCTCCCCCTGCGATCCCTCCACGGCCGCAGAAGATAGGGAGAACGGTGCACCCTATCTTCCACGGTCCCACCTCCAAGCGCGTCCGCAGCGGACTTGTTCAGCCCGCTGGGAGCGCCCTCCTCGGGTCAGCCGGCAGCCCAAACAGGCCGGCCCTGGTTGCCTCTTGGCTTCACCGTGGGTGACCAGTCCACGGTTACTAAGCCCCCCCGCCACGACAAGGCGAGCAACCCCCGGGGGGGGCGGTGATACAACCCTGAGCGAACCGTACCTATAGAGGTTCTAACACCTAAAAAGTCATAAGTTGTAATTAAATCCTGTTTCAACAATTAAATATTTATTATTATTTATTCCATTACAATTCCAAGATAATGATGACATTTAGAAATGATAAAAAGAGTCATTGGTATCTGAACTATCATCTGGTTCGTCTCTTGCGTTGAATTCTGCCCCCTCTGGTAATTTCCCCGAGACTTGCTGTTGTATGGGCAGGTACGGCACATTCAGAGGTTGTATTGGACTGCTGACTGCAATACAATAATACAATACAATTAATTTATTGTAAACCAGTGAAGTAAGAAAGATATTTACAAAATATATTAATAATACGTAAGGGGCAGACAATAGACGGCCTTATCGCTAAGAGCGATTTCTTCCCGGCAAAAGTCTTATAAGATTAAAAGAGAAATAAAGCAGTCCAGAAGGATAGGGTGTACCGTATACACGAAGTATATATTGATAATAAGCAACTATCAATAATACTATCAAGTATCATTGTTGTTGATGAATGTTGCTGATTTATAACAAACAAATGCTACACAAATGGCAACAAGCAATAAGTATATAAACACTACGTTTTAGCAACAAGTGGTCGCATAATGTAGTGTATTTACACTGACAGGTTGTGACATTTTTGTTTGTTGTTAAGGCAATACTAATATTTACTATGTGGGCAAGTGATATCGCATCGTTGTTTTAGTAACGGGTTTTAATACAACCAGCAGCCTGAATCACGTAACTTAACAAGTTCGATTGCAGTGCAGTTGCAGTGACGTTCCGATCAAAATGACACTTTCCGTATTCTCTAAGCTTTCGCGAGCGCTGTCAAACACGCTCACGTCACGCCAGCGCTTGTTAAACACGCTCACGTCACAAAAAGGTATTCTGTTGATGCACGTCAAGATTTTCTGAATTTTTTTTACTGATTGCATTACGATTTACGAGGCAAAAGGAAGATCTTCATTCTGCCATATTGACATAACATATGACGTTTTTCGTGAAATGAAGCACAAATTATTACTTTTTTTATAAGAAATATAATTAAAATCCTTATTGGGATAATAAGTAAATATTTTTCAACGTTTTTTAATGGAAACATAATAAATTGTATTTGGTTAATTAATAAGTTTATTTGTTCTCTCATAGACAACACAAACACAGAGTACTAAATAGTCGAAGAAAAGTTTGGCAGGCGCGCAGGATGAGTGCAGTTGACGCGCAGTTAAAAAATTATGACAATACGGTTTTAGACGCCAAACTTCAACCTGATTGCAGCGTCATTACAACTTGATTGCAGCGTCACTGCTACTTCCTAAAGTTACGTGAATTAGGATGCAATAGTCGTATAATAAATAAATAATAAGCCTTACTATTCAATCCATAAAACTCCAAATCCATCTTTGCTTCACCAGTAAACTCGAATTTAAAATCTAGATTTACAACGTCTGTCGTTCGGTACTTCGTGTAGGTATCCTTGAGGTACCAAATCTTTGGCGGCTTCTTCTTATTCCTGCTTGGAGCTGGGATGATCTTTACGTAATCTTCTATATCTTCTTGACCAAAGCCTGAGGTGACCCAATACCTAATCTTGCTCCTTTTGTTACACATCACTGTCACCATAACACAGGTTATTGTTGGGAAGAATAAGTCGTAGATAGAGAGCTGGTAAAATAAAAAAATCTAAATTTAAATGTTTTCTTCAAAATTGGTTCAGTTAATGCTGGCCATATACGATCAAGTATACTTGTCAAGTTTGCAGCGGATTTGACGCGGCATCCAGTAAACTTGACGATGTATGACCTATCTGGCCATATAGCTATGTCATACAAACTGAATACCGCATCAAGTCAAACTGCAAACTTGAAAAGTACATTTGATCTTGTATGGCCAGCTTTAGATACCCTTTGAAAGTCAAACAACGCCATTGCTTCAACAAGACCTACCGTGAGTGGACCCTGGAGAAGAAGCAGCAAGAAACTAGTGAGATGTTTTTTCCTACCCACAGTTACAGAATTATCTACTACTATGTCTCTTTATAAAACTCATGTCCAAGCAGCTTTATAAACGATTTACGATGAATATTACATTCATTATAACTCAGTCTGGTGCGTTGCTAAAGTGATCGAATCAATTATGCAACTGTAGTTTCTTTTGGATGGATGACCGCCAGTAGCAAATTGTATGCCGTATTGGGGCAACTCAAAATAATGACCCCCAAAATAGTTACCGCAGAAATTATACTTTCGACCTTTTCAGATGTTCTTACCGAATATACTGCAGTAGCTGTGTAAGTAGGTGCTCTGATAGTACCAAATTCTCTGTACATTAAAACTGTCTCGTTGATAGTATCACATTTTCCGTACACTTCTTCCTTCAAATATGCCAAAGCTGAAACATAAGTTGGTGTTAAATCAAAGTATTACAGAGAACTAATAATCAGGTCGTAGCCCCATATAAATAAACTGATCTTAGCTCAAGATATCTCACATATTTCAGCATCTTAAAGATCGCAAAGATATTAGAATTGGTTTATTAATTCGATTCTCACGCCCCAAAACAGAGTCACTGTCACTAACGATTATTTTAATCTCTCCTTAGTCCTTAGTCCTTTTAATCACGACTTGAGTAAACAACTTAGCAACGTCGAAAAGCTGTGATTTCATTTATTTATTTGCCATAAATTTGGCCATAAATTTTGCCATAAATTTGCGAGTTGGTAGTTATTCATATAATACACGTTTCTCACATTTAGCTTCTTAAAAGCATGCAAATATTATACATAACATACATATATTAAGTCAAGCACAGATTACATTCGTCACTTATAATTACAAAATTGATCGCTAAATTAAATTTTTTATGTCTAATTTATTAATGCCAATTATTATTTTATTGTAATATTTTAATTACAATTTAATAAAATTGATGAAAATATAAAGAGTAAAAGATAAGTAGGTATACTTTTTTCTTTGAAACTGTATTTAATTAATTAAATTCTACTTAATGGTCTTATGTATTACTTACATGGTTTCATAACAATAGAGTTATCATTAATCCTTTCTAATAATATTGTATCTAGGTCTTCGTAGGGCTCCGTCATATTTTCTTCATACCAATAGCTAGAACGTCTGAGGCTGTATAGAGTCTTCACAGGGTTTAGAGAATTTATCCAGGGGATATATGGAAGGAATTTAATGAAACGAGATGGAAGCGAACAGCCTGGTCCAAGAGTGCTGATGCCAATCTGAAATGTTCCTCTTATTTTTTAATGGAAATAGCTGGCAAACGAGCCGACGATACAACTGAACTAGGGTGATATAAGTGGCTATCGTCACCCATAGACATCAGCACACCAAAGGCATTACTAATGCATTGCAGGCCAAGAAAGAAAGAAAAAAAGAAGGAAAGTTTAGTTCATTGACTACATTGTCCAGTTTTTTGGGTCCCTGGTGAGTGAGGGATCCGAATAATCAGATACATTTATATGGTAAGTGAGTACATACTATCGGCTTGATAGTATTTAATATGTCTCCTTTGTATATGACCTTTCGAAGCCCGGAAGCTTACAAGAAAGGAGAAACCCAATTTTCGGCCTCGAACTATATGTAATCTGTGCTAGAACATCGGACTAGACAAGAGTAAACTATATACCAAAAAATTCGTCTTATTTATTAAGCCCGGAAGCTTACAAGAAATTTAGCCACTAGCAGTCATCAGTCCAACTACAGACTTTTCCAATGTAGCTTTTAACTTAATTAACCCGTTGCAAATGGATCATTTGCAGCCGTTGGGATATCGGTTCAGAAATGATTTAATGACGGGGATACAGCCAGTCTCCTGCACAGAAGGCGCAAAAAAGCGCAAAAGCTGCACTTCTACTTTGTAATGAGTTAGTTACTTTAGTGGTGGACAAAATCGTAGAGAAACTTTCGCACCTAAGAGTTCTCACAAATGTGTGATGTCAATTCGCATTAAGCCAGTGTGGATGGTGGAAGGATTATGGTCTGTTCTCCTCACAAAATTTGAGTCCAGTTTAGCAATAGCACAGGACAAATTACCAGGGTCCAATTGTTTCCAGACGGTACTACCAGTGCCATGCCGGCATCGATCACACAAGACTTCCTCGAGTTCAGCTCTCTATAACAGATGTTGTAAGTCGGCTGAAGAGATTTGTAGTCCAACTGAAAAAAAGGCTTGGTAAAATTGTGCTGGAACTAAGAAGATAAATATGTTAAATTAAATAATACATAAACTAAGTCAGAAAATATAAAAGACGATGAAGTTTTGTCTCTGGCTTCCTAAGTTTGAATTTGTTACAAAAATTATTATAAGAACTTGCAATCAGGATATTATTTTGTTTTGTTACTAAAATAATCTCCTTTAGAGATTCTATTATACCTTTTCTTTTCTATAAAAATCTTCACAGTAATTATCCTCTACGGCCTCCATTTTCGCTGTCACTTGTTGTAACCGCTGGTTTCCTGAAATGTCAAAGGATTCTTTAGAGGAGAAGCAGTTCTGCTAGGATCCTAGAGGTCTTAGATTTTTTTTAATTTGGAATTTAGATGTTGAACCCAATTATGCTGTTGTGTACGGTAGACAGAAGCTGAATGTACAAAAGTTTCTGTACATTATTTCATCTATAGGAGAACATCTATAGGAGAATTAACAGTTCGGTAAAGATGAAAACTGGATTGGACTAATTCGAATAATTTTTGTAGTACTTATAGATTCTTACATAAAAACATAAAACAGCAACAACCCATAATTGTACCACGGCGGGGCTCGGGGTCTCTTTTCACAATGTAAGGCCATATAGTCTGCCACGCTGGTCAAGTGCGAATTGGTAGACTTCACACACCTTTGAGAACTTTATAGAGAATTCTGAGATGTGCAGACTTCCTCACGATGTTTTCCTTCACGGAAGCAAGTGATAATTAACTTCTAATACGTAAACCTGTTCTAGCACACTGACGTCCGTGCATCATTAAATGGACTCACTGAAAATCAGCGCCGTAGCTACCACTACGGCATTATACTGAGTGAGCTCCATTTTCTGGGCCTCTGGACGCATGCGAGCGTAACAGACCAATTTAGTTGTATATTAATTTTTGTTTTCTTATTTATTGAAGTTATACTTCTTTTGGCGCGATGGTGAAAAATGATGAGAGTGAATTTCTAAGATGCGCGCGCACACCGACACCTAAATTCTACAACGTGAAGTTAGCTAAATTCTGTATTTTTCTGTATGCAAAAAAGTTTTCACAGTATTTACCTCATTACAAACGATTTTATAATCGATTGAATTGATTCATAATAATCGATTGATGGAATATAATAATATATTTTATGTATTATTTGTTAATTATAATATTAATTTATTTCTTACATGTTTTCGTATTCCATACATATTAAAACTATGTAATATATTTAGAATTACCATTCAATCGTTACGCTAATTTTATTAAATTACATTTCGAATATTTTGACATCGATTAATCGATTGACAACAAAGATGATGTAATCCCTAATAATGTCATTTTGGTAACCATAGTATTTATAAATAACACCACTGTACTGTCATATTTGTCATCGATCTTTCATGTTTCTACGCGTGGTTTTTTGTATTTTTCTATTAAATATTTTCAGCGTACCTATTTGGAGTCCTATTTACTATTGAAACTCATCGACACGCACACAGTTATTTTAATTTACTGTTGTATTCGATTTCGTACTTGTGTTTTGGTGAATGTGTTTTCGCAGTTTCGCTACAATTTCTGGCAAACCAATACTATATGAATATGGACTACTTAATCGCCTGTTTTGTGACTGACAAAGGTTCAGAATAAGTCCTGAACACTGGATAACGTACCCTATACATCTTTAGAAGATCAGTAGTTTGCTGTGGCCATACTTACAATGAGTATGTTATGGTATCTTGATTGGGCAAGGTACCAACGAAATATAGCGCCTCCTGCACAACTAGACGAAATATTAATATAAATGATAACTAATAAAATCTCTTGAAATATGCAATAGCTTTTATTATACAACCTTTTTATGACATTCGTTTTGGGTAAAAACCATTTATGTAGTAGATAGTATAATAGACACCCGCCAATTTAGTTTTAACCATTAAACTCGTAGTTTAAGTGTTAGTATTTTTGACTTTTTATTACGTTTGTAATGATTACTCGTAGGTGTTTGGCTTATAGTAAGTGTAACATACATATTAAATAGCACTGTGACACGAGTATGACATAATCATAACCTATAATTAAGGTGATTCATTCTAGGATTTCCTTAGTTGGCCATTGCTGGCAGCCGTGAAAATTGGAGAAATTAAACTGTTTGCAGTGATCTAATTGACAGCCAATTTCCAGTCTTGTCTACCTGGGCCTGAGTTTCTATGTAAGCTGGGTTTCTCCTTTGGCGCGTTAGTTCCATGGCCGCCATATCGTTCTATCCGTGATCTGCAGTCTGTGATTTTGTCCAGTTTCGTGTCTATCGAAATTATAGTACATTTTATTTATTTGGATTTCAGGACTTTTATAATTTTTAAATTCGCGTAGAAAAGTTGTTGTTTTGTTTGGAGATTGAAATATTAAAACATCACTTAAAATCTTTCTTTTTATTCTGTGCTGAAAAATTACGAAAGACAATGTAGTCTGTACTGATTGATCGAGTCTATGGGTCGATTTGTCTATAGTCCGTTCCTCTCGCTACTATTTTACCTCTAGCTATTAAAGTCAAAGTCAAAATATTTTATTCATATAGGTATCATTGATACACTTATGCACGTCATTTTTTGGCTTTTCGGAAGGTGCTTTGCCATGGAGGAGAAGAAAAGCCTAAATACACTCCTCAGCACATCTTTTAAAAAAATATTACACAAAAGATATTATCATACAAAAGTTTACTATTCTGAGTGGAACTGGTTCCAGAGCTAATCATTTCCATGCGTCTTTGTCATTTAAATACTCGTCTACACTATAATATCCCTTGCCTAACAATTGTGTTTTTACACGTTTTTTGAAAGATTCTATTGGCAAGTCACGTATTAATTTTGGGATTTTATTATAGAAATGTACACCAAGCCCTATGAAAGATCGTTGCACTTTACTTAGGCGGAACGAAGGCGTAATTAATTGATACATTCTTTTTGTTTGGCGATTATTAATATCAAAATTTTGTTTATACGCGTTTATATTCTTCCTTATAAAAACTACATTATTAATTTATTAAGTTGGTTAACCTTAGCTGTGTGTTGTAATGTTTAGTTTGTACGATTCCCTAACATGAAATATTTCATGTTTCTTCTGATGTATATAAATATTATTTACTAGGTTGATCCAAAAGTAACGATAGTAAAAATGATACACGTTCAAATAAAATAATGTATTATTTTACAGTCTTCTAACTAATCAGTTCACATTCTCGGTAGTTATATTAAAATTACAACAAATTGAATTGCTTTAAATTGGGTTGGCATACGAATGACCCAAACGCACGCCTAATGATAAATAATCACTATCGGACGAACATGAATCATCAAAACTGCTCTCAGATTCCGTATCACACTCGTCTTTCAATTCTATAATAAATTTATCAATTTCCGCGTCCAAGCTTCCATCCATTTTACAAAACTTATCCTCAATATGTCGCACATGTTTTATACGCAGTCGGGTTTTTTGTATTTTTTAATTTTTTTGTGTGTAATAGACCTATCATTGATTCAGTTGGAAAAAATATTAGAACACGATTTCGTGAGCCATGACCACGTTTTATGCTATAATATGTACCTACGTTTGCCCAAAATTCTTTTGTATTTTCATTGAGCGACTCAATTTCTTTTGTTTTTTGTATTTATAACACTATTTTCTATTTTAATTTTCAATATTATATTACATTGGTAGAAAATGCAAAAAATCGGGAGAAATGGTCACTAAAACGGGATATCGGGAGACGATAACCAAAATCAGTAGATCTCCCGATAAATCGGGAACTTTTGCAACACTCATCACTTGACAGCAAGTAATGCTAATCTAATGGGAAGGTAATGACAGCTTGTCAGAGGTAAAATAACTGCCCCCAATTCTCATTTTGTAGAGATAATCTCGAAGTTAGACATATCACTAATCTTTAAATCTCGACGAGACATGTCGGCAAAATCTCGAATGTAGCCAAAAAAGTTATTCTGAGGCACATTCGAGATTTTATCTTTCGACATTACCATTAGACATATGAAATAAACGTAGAAAAGGTTTTAAAATACTCAAATCATATAAAAGTACAAAACAATCACTGTAGTATCCATTCTAAACTATATTTGAATAGTTATAATTTATTTACTGGGATATTGCAGTTAAAAACCATTATTACAAAAAGACTAGCCGTCGCATACGAAAGCACAATACAAAAACGAACTGTCAATAAGATTGTGAACATTTCAATCAAGGACGCTTTACGACGCTGTGATTGGTCAAACATTTCAATCCCGAACGCTTTACAACGCTGTGATTGGTCAAAACGCGTGACATTTCAATCTCGAACGCAATCAATCCCGAGAATAAGGAAATTAGGTTTCATTAGAGATCCGCCATGTTTTTTAGAGATATCTCGTTTAGAGATGTATCTCTACAAAATGAGAATTGGCGGCCTGAACGGACTGTAGTAAATAGTAATCGATACTTGTCTTTGGGACTAGCAGCCCATTATTTTTCTCTCCTTAATCTGTATTAAAGTTTAATGCCTGTCGGAAAATAAATTATTCTTCAACTGAACTGAATAAAATCTTTAATTCCCTCCCCCCCACAAAAACTGGTTTTACAGCATGGTATCGTAATAGTTCTCGTAATAGAACATAGATGGTGTTTTTACAATTGTAAAAACAGAAAAAAAGATTTACAATTGATTTGTTTTTGCAAAGTAATATTAGAATATACTACAAAATTAATCACAGATGGCGCTTAACACATATAGTTTGACTATAGAGATTCGTAAATTAAATTATTTCAAAATATTATTTAATTTTTATTTTTAGTATTGCTGTTTTTGAATATTTTATTTTGAACAATGTTTTTTTAATATTGTTTTTTGATTTCTTTTTCATGCCAAAGAAGTATAACTTCTCACGCGCGTACAAAAGTACACGCACCCTTTTTTAATTTTTTGTGTCTATTTGTAAATCCTTAATATTTTTACTATTTTTTTTATTATTTACGTTCGTGTGTGTACCTAATAGTGTGGCACAGAAAGAAACGTTTTTCTTTCTTTCTTTCTAATACGTACATAGGTACATTATTTGAAAATTAGAGGTGCGTGCCAGAATTTGAACTTAGGCCCCCGCGTTCGGGAGACCAACGTTCTAAACGCTAGGCTATCACTGCTATATAAAATATAGGATGATGAAAATAATTATATTAATAACTGTTCACTTACTATCCGTCAATCCAGCACAGTATACATTGGTATATGCAGTATTATCTGTAGGCCAACTAACTGGTGCCCCTGGAAGAAAGCATAGGCACTGTCGAAATTAGATACTATTGTGAAAGAGGATACGAGAAATAATTACGAATAGTAGTTTAAACTTAACATGGCCATCATTCTTGACAAAAAATAACCGACTTCATAATTAGAGATAACACAAAAACTACTCGTCAGATCTCACTCAAATTTAAGTGGCACCACATGACAAGCACCAGCTTTTGATTAAAAGTAGAATCATCAAAATCAGTTTACCCAGTTCAAAGTTATGAGGTAACAAACTTAAAAAAATACAGTCTGATTGAATATTTCCTCCTTTTTTGAAGTCGGTCAGAAATAAGAATAAAAGAGTCTGCTCACTACAAAGTACATACCAAGACCGTGCTATGACCGTGTCAGGGATGGAAAGAACATGATATTCTCAACTATGCCTATACTTCTATACGTGTCGTATACCTACGTCGACAATTTTGGACGCTCCCTGCATGATACGTAACGGTCTTATTAGTCAGTGTTTATATTAGTCGGTAACTTTCCGGAAAAATTGTGATAACAAAATATCAATTAATTTCACTCACAGTAAAAGCCTTCATTATTATAACTCAAATAAATTAACGCTATAGTATTCTTTACGCCGAGAAAGTACTCTGGATGTAGGATGCGATCTTTGACTCCACACTCCCACCAAATGTGATTTCTATAAAACATAGCTTTAGCTGATCTTCTGGAAGAAAATCATTTTGTAGTTTAGTACCAACTACGGTAAATACAAAATGAGTATGGTTTTACATACCTTTGTATGTGTATGTATTGTGTATGTATGTATTATTTGTTGCACAACATCCAAAATAAATATTTCTGGACAAATTGAAAAGGGTCGTGTTAGAAAGGTAGTAAAAGAAAAAAAGAATTGGAATTAATTTGCTCCGAAAATGGAAAAAGTCTAAAAATCAGTGTTATGTGTCATGATATAACCTAAGATATAATTCGTAGAATTAATCTTTTCGAACAACAACAAAAAAAAATTGCAAAAAAATGTCAACCATTACTGTCAAATTACCTCAATATGTTGATTTTAACATTGCCTACGTCGTTAGCATTGCCCAATGCTAGTTGTTGTCTTATCAATATCAATCCAGTCGCAGCATCTGCTTGATCTGAACCTAAACATTAAATTTCAAATATAAAATGGCTTTCAATGGATAATTCGCAAAAGGACAGATTCGCTTAAGGATAGGTTGTAAATAACGGAAATGTACAGTTCCGCATAAATACCATGTTCCCGTTGACTGTATATTTACAATACATAAAAGCCGCGCCATTAATGAAACGAATCTAAAATGGCGGAAATTATCATTCCCCCTCACTCGCACGCTAAAGACAAGAATAACGTAATTTTAGATTCGTTTCTTTAATGGCGCAGCTTATACATTAGTATAAGTAATTTTTTGTAAATAATTTTAAGAAACAACAAAAAATAACTTAAAAGATAAGTGAATAAGTGGCGGTGGGTGGTGAATAAGTGGTAAAATTTAAAAGCTAATTATGTATTAGATAAATGTAATAAAGGCTTTTGGTGCAGTACCAAAGATGCTGGCAATTATGGAAATAATTATGGAAATAATATACGGTGACTAAGATATTATGTAACATACCTGATTCTACTCTCAATATCCCAATCCAAGGATGTATTGTATTGCCGTTTATTGCAATTTGGTCATAATCAAATCCAAAACTACAGCTTCCATCTAACCAACCTGTAAAATAATAGTTTTTTACTACACAACTATTATTATGATTATTACTATTATTATTATGAAACAAACCATTTGTAAAGAGATAAAAACAGAGAATTTTGAAGGAATTGTGACGTCTGAATTAAGAAAATGAAAGATAATTAGAAAAAACTATTCAGCGCATTTTTAAGACAAGAATGTTGAGCTAATTATGCGCAGAACAGATTTGTAAATTAATTCTTTGTTTCCGTAAAGTAAGCGCACAAACATAACTCGAAATGACGTTGGGCGCGAAAGAGCTGTATTTAACGATTGATGTACCTAACAAAATCCACCTAGATGAACTTAAAAAAATAACTAGCTATTACTTATATTATGGTTACTTTTGTGTAATAATAATATTTTATGATATTTCATTAATTTGTATGAAAAAAAAATACAAAGTTGTGCAAATAATTCGCCGCGAGTGAATTTTGCAAGACTGCAGCCTTAATCCGGGTGTTCGTAGAGATTTTCACACGTGTGGCGAGGACACCTTCGATAAAATTTAAGAATCATGGAGAACTCTTAGTTGAAAATATAATACACTTAATCGGAGCCAAAACGCGACAAAAACGAAGACACGCACTCTTAAATCACTTATTATAATTTTATTAGTACCCGGATGACCGAGCTTTGCTCGGTTTACCGTTGCTTAACAATATCATCTCCTGAAGTAGCTTTAGTGTTGCTACTCGCCAATAGATGTCAGGAAGATTCTATACGAGTAGTAGCAGTTTTTCGTTGCCTGAAAATACGGATAAAACGACATTTTCTAAAAATGAATCCTAGCTATATCGATTTATCACCCCTGAAACAAGAATCGCTCGTTTAAAGGTACTAGATTAGCACGTATTACATGTACAATAGTTTGTTTTCTCAAATTATAAGACAGTAAAAGAAGAAGAAGTACAGGATATTAATAATGTGTTTGGAATGTAAGCTGTATGACATACATGATGTATTGAATATTATTGCTTGAGAGGGGTTATTGAGTTTTTCACTGCTCTTTTTCTCCCGGCAACCCCTTAGTTGATGTCATTGATGTCCATGGTTAACGATAGCCACTTACCATCATGGATCATCAATAATAGAAAAGGTGGAAAAGTAAAAGAAATACAAAATGAGTGCAGGAGAGTTTTATGTACCTGAAAATGTTAGTTTTATCGTGTTTTAAATAGCTGTTACTGTTATTGTCAACATAGTATATAGTAGGTATCAGGCGTTACTTTGGCGTAAGTCCATTGTTTTTTTTTCGAAATGATGGTTGCTGCTCGTCCTAGTAGCCTATACAGCTTCACGCGGACAGAATCCTCAAATACTACAGGAATATAAAAACAATTTTCATAATAGATGATTAAGGTGAATTTCAACAAACACGAATTTTGCCTAATTACAGTGGCGAATTTAAATTTGCTGTTTCTGATAATTTTTTTTGGCCCAAATAATAGATAAAGAGTAGTACTAATTAATCATATACTAGAGATCGAAAAAAAATTATTAGTTCATGAGATGTTTCCATTTGAAATTATCAAATGCCACCGAAATTATTAAAGGACCACCGGAGTTAAAATCCAAGCCACCGAAATTGATTAAATTTAAACTTGCTGTTTCTAATACACTTTATTTGGCATAAATAATATGTAAATAGTAGCAATAATTAGTCATATAGTAGAGATTGAAAAAAAATTATTTGTTCCGGAGATATTATCAAATTACACTATCAAATGCCACCGAAATTAGGACCACTGGAATTAGAATTTGATCCACCGAAATTGATTTATGCCCATGAGAAATCATAAAGGCAGGATCATTTAATACTTTAAAGAATAAATAATATAGATATAATATAGAAGAATTTAAAAAATAAAGAAAGAATTTTGAAGAATAGAAGTCTAGATGAACGGACTCCTTTTAGCGGTGATTAGACAGGCCCATTGCACTTCTGAGCCACGTTTATAAGCTGTTTTCGAGGGTCCTCACAAATCGCATTGCGCGCAGGCTTGACGACTTCCAGCCTCCCGAACAAGCAGGATTCCGAAAAGGCTACAGCACCATAGACCATATACACACATTGCGGCAGATTATACAAAAGACCGAGGAGTATAATTTGCCGTTATGTATAGCCTATGTGGACTATGAGAAGGCCTTTGATTCTATCGAGATCTGGGTGGTACTAGACTCTCTCCAGCGGTGGCGGATCGACTACCGGTATATCGAAGTGTTGAAGTGTTTGTACTCATCCGCCATCATGTCCGTCAGAGTATACGACACAGCAACGAACCCCATCCAACTGCAGAGAAGTATCAGACAAGGATGTCATATCCCCAAAACTGTTCACCGCTGTGTTGGAAGACGTGTTCAAGCTGATGGAGTGGAAACAACATGGCATTAACATCAATGGCGAATACATCACACACCTGCGATATGCTGATGATATAGTCATCCTGGCGGGTTTCCTGGAAGAACTTGGTACAATGCTCGGGGACTTGAACAGCGCCTCACAACGGGTGGGTCTTAAGATGAACATGGACAAGACGAAAATTATGTCGAATTTCCATGTCACACCCGTACCGGTTGTTGTTGACGGCGCTGCTCTCGAAGTTGTAGACGAATACAATTACCTGGGACAAGTGATCCAGATGAGTAAGTCCAACTTCGAGAAAAAAGTCACTTGTAGAATCCAACTCGGATGAGCTGCGTTCGGGAAACTCCATCATATATTGTCGTCCAAAACACTACCTCAGTGCCTGAAGTTTAAGGTGTTCGAGCAGTTTGTGTTGCCAGTGATGACATACGAATCCGAGACGTGGTGCTTTACTATTGGCCTAATCCACAACCTCAGAGAAGCGCAGCGGGCTATGGAGAAGGCTATGCTTGGTATTTCTCTACGTGATCGCATCAGAAATGAGGAGATCCGTAGACGAACAAGGGTAACCGACATAGCTCGAAGAATTAGCCGGCTGAAGAGGCAATGGGCGAGCCACATAGTGCGAAGGACCGATAACCGTTGGGTAAGAAAGGTCCTCGAATGGCGCCCACGTCTCGGAAAAAGGAGCATAGGACGCCCCCCGACCAGGTCCGACCAGGACGACCTGAAGAAGACAGCGGGCATCCGCTGGATTCAGAAGGCTCAGGACCGGTCAGAGTGGTGCAAGTTAGGGGAAGCCTATGTCCAGCAGTGGACCTCCAAGGGCTGATGGATAGATGGAGACACGCTTGTGTTTCTATGGCCTATAATTCCCTATACGCTTTGATTTGCCACCGGAGCCACCGAGATTGCGCTACCGGACTTAGAATCAGAGACAAAACTTGAATTTTAAAGAAAACTTTTAGTCACAGGTTAACTTTTATTTCACAATTATAGCTAAAAACCGTTAATGGAACCCTCCATAAAATTTCTAGATAATCTGCTTTGTACTTTTGCTAATATACATGACATCGTAATTGGATGATTTTGTATTCCTGCGCCACCGCAGTTAGTACTTACGTGTTTGGCAGGAAAATTACGCAGCCAGTTGGTCATCCTAACACGCAGTTTGCAAGAGCACAACTGAACGGTGCGGGGAGAGCCACTAAGGTGTCTTCCAAATCGTGAAGTGACAAGTAATGAAGTATACAAAATGCGCCACCGGTATTGCTTTTTTTTGTAGGACATTTTTAAAAGATGTTTTAAGAGCTGTTGTTTAATCTTAAATTACTCCATAAATATATATTAGTTGTGTTATTTAATGTATTTCTAAAAAACATTCCCTTTCAATGAAATTTATTTACCAAAAAAAATTAAATTAATAAAATATGTAAATAAACGCAGTTTGGACAGTACACCGGAATTAGATTTTAGGTCTTAGATATAGTTTTATTAAGAATCTATGTATTAAATACCTCTGAATTCTTCACTATCATGTAGATCACTACTTAAACTACCTATATAAAATTATGCATAATTGTAGTTTACCTCCACACATTAATTTTCAACCTCGCCGTCTCAAAAATGCACTTGAGAAATTCACCCATTACAAATAATTTCGGTAGTCCTTACTTGAAGACTGTTTTTTTGAAGTTGAGAATTTAGATTATCTAAATAGTTATAAAGAGGACTATTTTGATTTTTTGTTTGTTTGTAATAGATAAACTAAAAAACGACTGGAAGAATTTCCAAATTTCTTTCACCAATTGGATGCTCTATCTATTGTTTGTAAATAACATGGTCTATATTTTATTTAAAAAATAACGGAACACAAAAGCAATGTGAGGGCAGTTACCGTATAAATACGCCAAGTAAGCTCACAAAACAAAATCATTCTGTATATTAGCAAAATCACTTACCTATTAAAAGAACGAATACTGGCTGTACATTAAGCATAATAATTATCCTTAAAAGAAATAAAGTAAAGAGTCTGAAACTGGTTGGACTCGGGCATTGAACACTCCTTGTAATAACTACTTGCAAATAAACATACACTATTGTCGTACACCCGGCGATGAGCTACTGATATTGTCAGAAAACGATATTATAAGAAATTAACGTAGTGAGGTTATATTATTGTTACAACGGAATTTAGGAAACAGTTTATCTAAACTTTATAATATAATTTTTGACAAAACATAACCAACTTCAAAATTAGGGATAACTCAAAAACACTCGTTAAATCTCGCTTAAATTTAAGAGGGACTACATGACAAGCACCAGCTTTCGATTAAAAAAAGAATAATCAAAATCGGTTCACCCAGTTAAAAGTTCTGAGGTAACAAACATATAAAATACAGTCGAATCGAATTGAATACTGCCTCCTTTTCTGAAGTCTGTTAATCAAAGGAAGGTTATGATTTTTGTTTGTTTGTTTGTTTATTTGTTTGTTTGTAATAGATGAACCACAGATATGTATTTACTATCTATGTCTGTGAGATAATCTCAAAAACTATTAGTCCGATTTCAAAAAATCTTTCACCAATGAGATGCTCTTTTGACTCTGATTGTGAGTAAAATAGGCCATATTTTATTTAAAAATAAAATAGGGATCTATACGAAAACCGAAACAAAGCAAAGGCGGTTACTAATATAAGAAAAGGAAATAAATGTTTTGGAAACATATTTTATTTTCCAACGAAATAAATAGGAATAAATATTTCAATATACTCGCATAGGTTGTAACAATAATATTCAGTGAAGCGTATTCATTTTAAAATTGACGACCCCTACGCATCTTCAACAAAGTAGATGTATAAGTGAAGTCCGTCAAAGCACCCCATAAAAATTTCGAACAACGTCTATTGACATTAACACCGAAAACCGTTTTAAATACTTAAGTATTACTGTTATAAAATAAATAACATGATGCTCATTACTTAATGGATTTAAAAATTTAAAAAGTACCGTACTCGGGAAAACAATATTCTAAGCGCTTTACCACATAAATATTAGGTAGGTTCACTAATGATCCTCATTTGAACGATTGAAGTCATAATAGAATAAGTTACATCAAATATTCTTTAATCTGTGCCAATGTGTACAATTGTACATACTGATTATTACATTCGTTTTCGTCAGTTTAAATTTTCGTTAAAATTCCATACGTATCAATTTAATATTATCGCATATAGCGTGTATTGGGTTAAAGGCTTTATAAGCAATTGTATTATTGAAATCAGCAGTGGTTTTGATATTTGTACACATTGAATTATCAACAAAGTATATTCAATTCGGATGTTGACTGTTTTAGTAAAACATTACTTTGACGTGAAACATTTTTCAAAATAAGAACTCTAAACAACAATTTTTTTTATTTTTTTAAGGATTTATTTAATGTTTTAATTAATGTTTCCATCTAGTTAGTATCGTGGCAAGAAAAATAAAGCACACAAGTAAATAAATTATTGTTAGTTAAAATGGCGTAAACTTGAATTTTTATATTTTGATTAAACAAGGAGCAATTATGTGGAAACTGCCACTAAGGCATGGAGTATAGAGGTAGAAGGAGAGTCATCTCATATGAGGAGAAAGTTGAAAAAGTGTCCAGCCGTTTACTGAAAAATGAAAATAGAGATTCCAATAATGGCCATTCCAAAATGGCGATATGAACATAGCTGTTGTAGACGGAGTGAAGTTTGCTGAATTATGCCACCCGTAATGAATGGCGCTAGTGTCTGAGAAATAGATATTCGAAATTTCGAACATAGCTGTTGTAGACCGCACTGCAGCGCCAACCGTAATGGACGCGTTTTTACGGACACTTTTCATACACAAAGATGGCCCTCTTACTCTTTCCTCCATGGTTTAAAGACTTACAAAATCAAGACAAGCTATTTAAAAATAATATCATTAACATACATAACTAAGTAGCGCACACAGTAATTAGCGTGCTAAAAATAGCGTCCCGCGCCAACGAACAATCGCCGCTAAATCAGCGAAATTTGCATGAACTTCTTAGTTTGTTTTTAAAGTACAAAGATGAGGAATATTCAAAACGTAAATTGAAAGTTATTCTTTGCTCGAGAAACTCATTTAAAGTCCTTTGCGAGCGCTAAGTGATTTATTTGCTAAGAAAGGATGTGTTTTGGCCTGTGCTTATTCACTGACATACCAGCTTATTGGAGACTACACAATACATTGTTAAGTTTAAAAATATAAAAATATATAGCAGAAGGAGGTATTCTATGGTATTGGTTATGAAATGATATTCCATTTACTTTGCACGATGATATATTTCCAGTTCTCCTAACATTCACATCAATATTCCAAAGTACTTCAACACTACGTGATCAATAATAATCTGTTCTACATTCTTGACAATTCCCTAATCTAAATATGACATGACATTTCTTATATGCCAGCCTCTGCATCAGGCAAGCGCTGTAGAATAAAGAGGTCCGTCCCTGGACCTTCACTGGAGATTCATGGCCTCACCGATAAATACATATTACCAACAGTTAATTTGCCTTACTTTTTATTGCTAAAAAGACATTTTTTATTGACTTAAGTGCTTTTACGTGCCAAATCTGAGTCACTAACGGTTACTTAAATCGCTCCTTAGTACAGAATTTGTAAACTGTTAGAAATCTGCTACATGTTTATTAAAATTACGGTCTCAGTTAAGCAAGGAAAAAAAGTGGCCAAGTGCGCCTCAGGCAACGCGCATTGTATGGTTCCGTACTTACTTTACTTCTTAACTTTCTTAACTTATTTATTATTATTATTATTCAGTTTATTTATTATTAACTTATTTGTGTAAAAAAAAAACTTACTTTACTACTTAAGTTAACCAGTTCAGTTTTTTTTTTTCACCTAACGATTACGATTACAAACGATTAACCATTTTATTTGTGTAAAAAAAAAACTTACTTTACTACTTAAGTTAACCAGTTCAATTTTTTTTCAGTTTTTTTTTTCACCTAACGATTACGATTACAAACGATTAACCATTTGTGGGCTTGATCTTTGTAAACTGGAAATTACATCTCACGTAATCAGATAAGCTTATCTATAATCGCTCAATGAACCTAGTTCGTGCAATGGAGTTTGATATTTAAAGGAAAGGTTTCAGAGTTCAATTTCGAATGTCACTGTCTCAGGAAGATTACAAAAATTATCAAGTAAAGAAGCTGTTGATTTTCAATCGTCGTACGTGCGCGATATATTCAGAAGTTTTATAGTTGCTTCAAGTGATTTTCAGTTTAATGTAGTTGCAATAAACTCTATTTTCCCGTGTAAATGTTTGACAATGTCAAAAAAGATTGTAGGTAGGTATTATCAACTTCTAAAGAACATTAAAAACAAAGTGTCGTGAAAAGACGTTAAGGGTTTTTTATTTTTTATTATTTTCTTTTAAAATGTTTTTGGGTGAAAAAGAACTTTGGTACTTAGCGTTCATGACAGTGATACTAATAATTATGTTGGCATATTTACACGCTTGTGACGTAATCATTGCTCGGATTGTAATGAAGATTTTCAGTAAGTAAGGATTTTTATAATACTTAATTTGGTAATAATAACAAAAACAATAGCGTTTAACCATTGAAGTATAATGTCATAGAACAGACATCTCGAACAAACTGTGTGTCCCGCTCGGGAGGTTCCATTTTCCAAATTGGGTCCCCGTTCTTCTATCAAAATCGAATGAATCCATTGAAGACTGAAGCCACGTGGCGTCAATGCATTGAGACATACATGGTGTTCGCGGTGTCGGTTCTAAACGCTAGTAATAATACTTCAATGCGTTTAACTGCAATAATTTCAACTACTACAAGGTTTTTAATGTGTTTCAAATATACACGCTAGATACTTTAAAACAAAAGTTTAAATAATTAATGTAGGTTCATGAATGAAAAAATAAAACGCCTGATTAAATTGATTAGCAATTGCTTGATGCGGTTACAATTTGTGAAAGTAGGGTTCAGGCGTCATATTTTTCGATATGGAAGCAAGCTACCAATGTCACCGAAGAGTTGGTTAACTTTCGATCAATCTTCACTAAATTAAGTAATTTGTCATTAAAAAATCACAAACGTGCATTGAAGATTACTAGCGCGTCAAGTTAAACTGCAAAGACAAGTCAAACTGCAGACTTGACAAGTACACGATCGTGTATGGCCTCTGTAACTCATCTAAATACGCTTTAGTAGGTACTTTAGCTTCAGCCCCATAGGGCACCATCGTGGGGCTACAGCTAAAGTGAAATACCACAGAAGTAAATAAGTCACGTACTCAATGATATTATATATTAAAAAGAGGCAGATAGGTTATAAGCGCGCGCGTTGTGAAACTCAAAAAGTTCCCAATTGGGAACTTTTGTGATTAGTCTGCGTCGAGCGCAATCACGAGCGTGGCGCATCGTAGGTTAATACGTGGTTATGAAAATATAACAAAATGCCATCCTGTGTGTTTAGAAAGTGCACCAATTATGACTCCAAGGTCAACAAAACACAAGGAATCTCATACCATGCGTGAGTACGCTAAGATACTTAGATTATTTAGTCTATTTCAATTATTTTTCTAAACAATCTAATAACTCATGCAAAGACGCCATATTCAGATGAAGAAAGAGATAGCGATCTAGTTTTGACGCGAGAGCGATAAAGACCGTAGCGTATATAGATTGACGCGAGCGACAAACACTAGCTGTCTTTTTCACTATTATGGTTTTAGTAATGCCATCCTTTTTACATAATTTGCCAATGTACGAGTGATTGGTGTAGGGAAACAAAAGATAAACGTGTGTGTGTTGTAGCTCGGTCGGAACAGATTTTTCGGTGGATTTGTAAGGGCATAACGTATCTGTATTTAGTTCATCTTTGCACGTACTTAATTAGATGAGTAGGTATAATTATGTGTGCTGTGGGGCAGTCTTGGATTTATCATTAAGCCGTATAGGCCGCGGCCTAGAGGCGGCAGATTTCAGAAGATGATATTAAAAATGATTTTGCTATTAAAAAGTGCCGTAAAAAATTGTAATTCTTGTTTTTTACGCACTTTCTTAGTGACTAATTCAGTGTCTTCCTTACTATGAATGGAAAGTTATTATTTTAGAAAGGTACGTGGGGCGGCGGAAATAAATTGGCCTACACTCATAAAAAATATAAATCCGTCACTGCTGTGGAGTCCACGATATTTGCAAATATTCGTCGGCTAGATATTGTTATTTAGCTAGTCGTAAATAAACGGCTTCGCTGCCCAATATCGGCTCTGAAATCAATAACGGTCGCACTTGATTTTGCTTTACCTGTTATCTATGTTACAGTCACTATACACATTTCAGTATTTTCCATTGAAGTATTATTACTAACGTATAGAACCGACACTGCGAACACCATGTATATCCCAATGCATTGGCGCCACGTGGCTTCAATCTTCAATGGATTCGTTCCATTTTGAAAGGAGAACGGGGGCTCAATTTTGAAAATGGAACCTCCCGGGCGGGACACACATTTTGTTCGAGATGTGTGTTCTATGACATTATACATCAATGGTATTTTCACAAACTTTCCGACTGTATGTTAACCGTACAGAAAGGGAGACTTGAAAATAATGAATTAGTTTTACTTTAGTAGAGTAAGCGGTACAATGATTTTTTAAGTTATTTAAGATGATCATCGACTTTGACAATTCATTAGTACCCTGAAAAAAAATTGTTTTCAATATTTTTGTCTACGATTTTGGAGTTTTAATAAATATGTATATTTATGCCAAATTACAGTTTTCTAGCACTAAGGATCTAGGCACTATGCTACGGACAGACGGACGGACGGTTGGACGAAAGGACGGACGGACATGACGAAACTATAAGGGTTCTGATTTTTCTTCGTGAACCCTAAAAACCCGTGAGATTAATGAAGTCACTACGATAATTATTCACAAATCGTTTATTAAATATTGTATTCGTACTTTGAATTAGTTTCTCCATTATAAGTAAGGGAACATACCAAAACCACGTGCCTCATTTAGGGGGGCAGGGGGGTCTTCAAAACACCACGATGGGTCACAGAGGGGAGGGGGGGTTTAGGTTTTTGTCACGTAGTCAATATTTTAGCAACCATTGCGCCACACAAGTCGTCAAATATAAGAAAAATTATTATTTTTTAACTTTGTTTTTGCAAGAAAGTATTGAAAACCATATTTATCAATTACCACGTGAAAACTAGGGGGGAGGGGGGGGGGGTCTTCTCATATACTACGGATGGTCACGAAGGGGGGGAGGGGGGTAAAAAGTTGGAAAAAATGGGTCACGTGATGGTTTTGGTATGTTCCCTAAGTGTCACGCGAACTACAACACCGGAGCAATTAACGATACCTATATCAAATCAGCTGCAAGCATTTTATAGATACACATTATCATATTTTCGATAATACCTATTACCTACCAACGTTGTAGGAAGTAGGCAGGTTGGCTTGTTGAAACTCAAATAAAATGGATTATTTAGTGCTTCTGACTCCTATAATGTTTCTGATGACCCTGTATGGGTTTACCTGCATTTGTCTACGATGCTGCGAGCTGTTTGGTGAGACTTTTTTATTATTTAATCGATTACATTTCGTTATTATGTTATTCAAGTAGCGATGATATCAATATCGTTATTTCGATCGCCACATGTCTATTATTAAAGAATTAGATTCTTTAGTACACATGTTTTGTAGTAATATTCCATTTTGAGATTTACTTTGATTTAAAGACTACTTTGTAAAAATCGATTCGTAATGCATTTGTAAGTGGGCTAAAAACTAAACTAAATCTACATAAATTATAAGTTATAACCCACAAGTAGAATTAATTAATGATATTGTTATCTACATAGATATATAAATTATACATACCTACTGTTATTTTGGTAATACATAAAAATATAATTCGACATACTTATTTTTTTTATTTGTCTTCATTGGTCTGGTCACCCGACTCTGGTGACTTGTCTGGTTTCACAACATTTTTTATAATTGCTTGACACATTCTTTTTTCAAACGTAGCGTTCCAGAGTAATGACACAATAGATAACAACTGATTTGATAGTGAAGAGAGTTGTAAATATCATATTAATATAGCAGAAAATATCGGTATTATTCGGTTGAGAAATGGTTTTGTGATTAGAATATGAAGTGTTTTATCGGGTGTGGATTTACAGAATTTCCATCTTAGGTAATTCGTAAAATTAATTCAATCGTAAAGTCATGTCGCTCATAAATCGCAATGAATCAGACTGTACACAAAACTGATAAATAAAATATTTACTTCCTTTTCAGATTACAAGCTCATAAAGAAGTGTCTTTGTTTATTTTCTTATTCGAATACTGAACTTTTATACTGAAAAAATGTGCATTTTATCTAATCCTAATCTCCCTAATAACGACCGAATATTTTATCTGTGTGACATTTAGATGGATAACTATTTTTTTCCCATTGGATACGTTATCTAGGCTACGTAATTGTAAACATTTATTTATTTAATTAATCGTTTATTAGGCAATCCAACAGCGTTACAGGTACAATTACAATAGATACATTATTAAAATATATATACTACGGCCAAAAATGGATTACACAGTTAGTAACTTAAGTTATATTAAGGGCTATTTTACATACCTAGTAATAAAATATTTTTACATTCTAAGAACGGTTGTTTAATTTAATGCGCGCGCGTGTGTGTGTGTGTGTGTGTGTGTGTGTGTGTGTGTGTATGTGCATTTACCTATATTTGCATATGCATGTATGTACCTAAGTATGATGTTTATTACGAAAAGTGCATCTTTTTAATTTCATTTTTAGTGACGATTTACTAAGGTTAAAAAGGTCTAAAGAACAATGCCCAAAAATTATTTTTTATTTTTGTTAGCGTCTTAAAACGTCAGTTATACCGAAGCAATTCAATATTTTTTTTACGTATTTTAAAATTAATCCCTATATGTACTCGTATTACCCAGCGTAAAATAATTTTATTAATAAGTGATGAATTGACTATAATAACAATGATGTCAACAATGTCAATTTTCATTTGGGCACTCACTTCGATACATAGCTTGTATCAAGCAACATAAACGGAGACTTCTGGCCAATATTACAGACAGAATTTCGTTATAAATCTTGGTATGACAAATGTAATGATGTCAAATTTCCATATCCGGTTGTCAATCAAAAAAAAGTCAGAATAAAATAATGGTAAAAATTACAGGCGGCCATAAGTCTCCCCTACTCTATGACTCAATGATTATAAGAATTCAATCTCAAAATACTTTGGTTCTGGGGTGTGTCTGCTGAAAATTCTTATATATTTAAGCTCAGAAATTAAAGCGGCGATTTCTAGAATTGTTTTTATTTTAAGACGCTAAAGTTGAAAATGAAATAAAACGATGTATGGCAGTTGGGCATTGTTCTTTGAGTACTGATTGTTATATGTGTTGACAATTCGGCAAAGGGCCGAGTTATGTGCATAATTGGTTCTTGCTCGAGGGGCATAGAATAACGGCTTAATGTGTCTAGGGCACTTTGACTGGACCCTGAATTCGATCCGTGATAAGAGTTCGCTGGCAGTCTATTTTCCCATTTAACCATTTTTATAAAGAGATTGTTTCTTCACATGGCATACAATAAAATAAAACTGAGTCTTAGAAACTGCAAAATTATCAGAACTTAGCTGTCCTCATTATATAAAAAGTTATTGTCAATAACGTGTACTTAATTATTGTCTTGTACTTTCAAATGAACCTTTCAATTCGGTGTAAAATATAATATTGCACAATTTTAAGACATACAACGCCATCTATCAGCGAGTAGCAGAAATTAAAATATGTAATATGTGAAAATAGCAGAAATGATAAAT
This sequence comes from Thymelicus lineola, assembly GCA_963932265.1. Lineage (NCBI taxonomy): Eukaryota > Metazoa > Arthropoda > Insecta > Lepidoptera > Hesperiidae > Thymelicus > Thymelicus lineola. The sequence goes on from OZ010704.1 coordinate 9,209,622, forward strand.
TGGATACCAAGACCTTGAGCCAATTCAAATTTTGAAAACCAGTATTGTCGAGTGTATTCATTATATTTATCGCTAGCAACGTTGCTGATTTAGCTATTCAGTTTAAAAAAATAAAAGCTATGAGAATTTATTTCGTTCCCTAATTTTGGTTTATTTAATTTTGTCATACTCAAATCTAGCACCTCTGGTCCTTCTAGGGTTACCTACTCAAATCTCAGGAATGACCAATGCCACCAGGCTAACCCTGGAATGATCCTCCACCGGGTACCAGTTATCTGGTATCCATGGCCTCCTAGTAGCAGACTCGGGGGGAACCTTACCATCTGGTCACTGGTGCGCCCATCGTGGAGGGCTTTGAAGGCCGGCCCGGCCTTCGGGCTTTCGCGATGGAGCCGCTTGTGGGCGGCTGCCGCTGGCGGGGTCGCGGATGTGTGCGAAAGCGTTCCCGTAACCCCGTCACAAGGCGGCGAGGCGGAAGATGGGGGGGTTTTTAGTGGGTATACCGTGGGTCTCATTAGCCTATACGGGAGTCCCACATAACCACTCGGGTGCCCCCTGCGCCCGGGTGGTATGCGTAATGCATTTTCCCCCCCGGAAAAAAAGGCAAACCCTGGAATATATTTCTATTTTGGCCAACTTTGAAGCTAGGAGAGAATAATTTGGAAAGTCAAACGCTTTCAATATTATAATGAAATCGGAGTTAGACTAGACAGATTTAAATTAGCACTTTAGTACTTACTACATATTGTACGACTATGTCACAAGTTAGTCTGTTTTTAGACAGGTAGGTATTTGGGTAAATAATCTTGGCACTAATTTTTATTGAAATATTAATAATTTATAAAAAATGTCTAAAATGTCTAAAACATAATAATAATAAACAGAAATTAGTTTTAGCATTAAAATGTACCCTTAAATTCTTTTCTTGTTATGCCTGCCTTATTTTATTATAAAATTACAAATAACGAGAAAAATACTCTATTAGATTGTTTACTTCAATAAGACTCGTCCAAAAATAACTAAGCAATTTGCGTTGTGTAACTACCTCATTTTAATGATATTACTTTTAAGAATGGAAATACGTAAACTGATAATGCTATTATTATACTTACCCACTGGATGAGCGTAAATTATGACTTTTTATGTGAGTAGTCTATAGACAAGCTAACGATTCACGTTGTAGGTCGCCACGCAAGTAGCTATCGTCGTCCATGGACATCAGCGACACCAAAGACATCACCGATGCGTTGCCGACCAAGAAAAAAGGGAGAGAAAAACATTGAAGTATAATGTCATATTATAGAACAGACATATCGAACAGAATGTGTGTCCCGCTCGGGAGGTTCGATTTTCAAAATTGAGCCCCCGTTCTCCTTTCAAAATCGAACGAATTCATTGAAGTATGAAGCCACGTGGCGCCAATGCATTGGGACATACATGGTGTTCGCGGTGTCGGTTCTATACGCTAGTAATAATACTTCAATGGAGAAAAAAAAGAAAATTGTCGCGGGTTTGGAAAAGAAAATTAAATCTAAATGATTGATATTAAAGTGATAAAAATTATTAACGGACAATTACCCTAATTGATATAAAGTATATCTCACATCAGTAGATAGTAGAAAATTTAGCAATTTAATTTTTGTTAATTTCAAAAATATTTCAATTTATTTTTATTACTACTTTAAGTACTATCTATAATTAAATATTTTAGTAGGTATAATTTTAATAATTACGTAGGATAATTTTTAAACATAAAAAATATATTTTACATAAAAAAACGGTCAAGTGCGTGTCAAGCGACGGGCAATGTAGGGTTCCGTAGTTGTAAGTTAATCGACTATTTCTTCCTAATTACTTAGATTTCAAATTCATTATTGAAATACCATTACCGAGAATTTTTCACATTTCCAACACCTATCATTTAGCTCTAATCAAAATTAGCACTTTAAAGCCAAATATTCCCTGAAAAAACACCTAAAAATCTAAAAATAATATTTTTGAAAATACCTTTTCAACGATACTCCATAGACGTAAAAAAATAAGATTTTATTCTATGACTTTGTTATGGTAATAAATGTATACCCATGCCAAAACATAACTTTCTAGCATTGTTTCTAGCACTAAAAAACTTTGATGGACATGGCGAAATTATAAGGGTTCCCTATTGATTACTGAACCCTAAAAAGGGTATTAAAATCAGTAATTTTTTAAGCAATACATCTCCATTTCAATAACCACTTACATAATAATCACTCAACTAGTATAACAATTGTTACGAGAAATAGCCTTTAATTTATCAAACATAAACAACAACCTTTATCAATAATCTTACAATCTGTACGCGTCGTATAGAATCAGTTCGCGAATTGAAACCGTCTTCAAAACTTAACTGACGCGTATTTTGAGCTGACGTACTTTTTTGTCGTAATCTGTGCTCTTCATTTGTTATTTTAATATTAATGTATATCTGTAAAAAAAGTTTCGGCATTTTATTCTGTACATTTTATGGCGGGAAACGTTATTTTTTTTAATTAAAATCGTCATTTTAATTTTTATTCTGTACAGTTTCTAGCGGGAAACGTTGTTGTTGTTTTTTTTAATTAAAATTTGAGTGTTGTTTATGTAACTATTATGCCGTTAGAATAAACAACAATATTATTAACTTTTTAAAATTCAAATATGGCTGACATATTCAACGGTTTCGAACAAGATGAGACGACATCAAACCCTGAAGTGCAGACACGAAGAAGTGAAGTGAAATTATTAGGATTATTACCAGTGTTAGTGTTAATTTCATTAATCTTTGTACGGCTTATTTATCTCATCATCAAATATCGCGGTGAGTTTACACTACCTACATGTCATTGTATACTTTTTACACACTTGTTTGTCATTGTTTGGTTTTTCATTCACAAACGATTTAAATATTTAAAATGTACACACACATGTATACACACAATTAGGAAACAAAGGCAATACGATATTTTTAAAACATGAGAACTGATCATTATTAATCGTTAGGAAGACTTACCTAATTTTATTTAAGAAAATCACAAATCCTGTTATCAAATTAAACCACAGATTAAAAACGTAAAAAATGGTCTCTATTGTCGATTTTTTTTACTTTTTAATAATAATTTTTTGCTACTAGTCACGATTGAAGTACCTACCTACATTGCATGGTTTTGCTATAAGTTAAAAAAGAGTAAAGAAAAAAACATCAAGGTTTTTCGGCTCCATTCCTTAAAAATCATGTACGTATGCTTAGCAAATAGCGTCATTGCTGTAATTGCAAATCTTTGTTTGAGTGTTATTAGTTCAAATGAGCTCAAAAATGAAATTCTTAGTATTCCTACGTCAATCTATTGTGTAAACCGTTCATTTGGCTATAAAAACTATTGTCCATCCATGTCCACATGATGGTATTCATATTCGTGGCTCATGCAATAGACAGAAGTAGATAGACGGCATGTGATATTCACCACCATTCACGGTATTGATTATTGAGCAGAAAAATCAAATTGACGCGCTTCTTATATAAAGTCTTCGGTAATTAAAACTACAGTAGATAGTGTATGTACCTGGCCAAATTATTAGGAACACTACTTATAAATGTTCTGCGTTAACTGATTTAACAAATAATTGGTTAAACATCCCGAATGTATATTTTAAATTTAAGAAAATACTTTTAAATTCAAAAAAACAATACATTTTTTATTTCAAATTATTTACTTTTATTATTATAGGTGAAATGTTTCTTAGCGATCGATGAGTAGTGTTCTTAATAATATAATTTGGCCAGGTACTGTTTATGACTGAAACTATCATAATGTTTTTCCTAATCCCAACAGCTTACCTAAATTTGTTTTTCCTTACAACTAGAGTGTTATAACTTCTTTATCTTCTCTCTATTATTGTTAAGCAAATAAATTACGAAAACTCTTAAATGGTGTTTAAATACTATGATTTCATTGCATAGATAAGTTAAAAGAAAACAGCTATGCCCCTTTTCTTCTACGTTCCATCAACCGATATTTTGAAAAATATTTTTTTTACATGCAACATGTTTTTTGCTGACCAAAGCTAAGTCTTTCATCCTGCCTTGTATTAGAACATAACTGCATACAATACATACACGTTTAAATAAATATCTTCAATCAGTAAAAAAATCAATGTTATCATTAATTTCGTTATCTGTTACCAAAATGTGCCTGATAACTGATTATTCAGACTAAGTGGTGAGACAAAAATACCCGCCAAAAATATCTTCACAATCTATGTAGTTAATTCGATTTTTTATCAAAGATGACTCATAGTAATCATTTTAGGAGGTAAATTACTTTTATAATAGCGACATGTACCTACATATAATCGCATAGTAGGTAAGATGTCTATTTATATAAAAGCTTCATTCTTTTTTATTCTTTAGCTGTCGTAGTTCGTTTTTCCTTACCATGATTATTTATCAGTTTCTTTTTGTATTCACTTACATATCCTCCCATTGAAAAACGATAGAACTTTAACTATAGATCAATTTCTTGGGTAAAAATATACCTATATCTTTATTGAAATGAAAAAACTGTTAGAGGTACGGTAGTGTGATTATATCATATATATCTTAAAGGCAGTACGATCTGATCTGTTCTTTATTTATTAGCGCAAATGAAGCAAACCGACAAAACCAAAATTATGGTCAAAATAACCTAATGGCAGCTAATGTTTGATGTATTCATTTAGTAAATTATATATTGACTAGGAAATCGCCCTCGCTTCGCTTCGGGAAAAATAGTAAAAAAAATATAGCCTATGTTACCCGGGGATAGTGTAGCTTCCCAACAATGAAAGAATTTTTCAAATCGGTTCGGTGGTTTCGGAGCCTATTCAATGTAAACAAACAATCAAATTTTCCTCTTTATAATATTAGTAGATAGATAAAGAAATAAAGGGAGTTCTACATATCTTATATTGTTTAAAAGATTGTTAAGTAACTTCCAGCAATGCGCACTGGAGCAGCGTGACAGAATTAATAGAATAGACCCGTGCATATTACTGTGTCATTAATGGGTTGAAGCCAGCTAAGTAAGCTACCCTTAGGAGTTTAATGCCGCATCTTCCAAAACTGCTCATGCCAGGGGCTGAAGTTATGTAGCTTGACTTTAAGGACTTCAAAATAAACTGCGACACAAAAACTGATTTAAATATTATTACTTTATATAATAATCTTTAAATATCAATAGCCTAATCTCAAGACCGGATAAAACAACACCCACCCAAAAAACGTAAAAAACGAACGAAAGTACTACGGATAACTTTAACAACCAAAGCTAATGTTCTTGAGACGAGCCTTGAGCTATTGCGCAAGTTGTGCCGTTGTTGGTAAGGTCTTGGTCGATTACCACGCATACTAAATAGTTTGATGTGTTTGGATTACTGTCTCGAGGCTAATACTTCTAATAGATTCTATTAATTTGGCCAGTGGCACTCATGTCTTTGCATCAGGACCACTTACCATCTGGCCAGTCTTTTCGACAGCCTTTCTAAAACATGTTTGAGTTATTCCCTACATTCTTTCTTTTTCTTCTCTCTTTCTTAGCCGGCAACGCATCAGCAATGCCTTTGGTGTCGCTGATGTCAATGGACGATAGCCACTTACCATCATGTGGATCATCAGCTCGTTTGTTATTTCCTAAAACTCGTAGTGATTGTATTACCTGATTACTTTTGAAATGTATTCATCATTCCTTGGAAACGACATCTCTTCAATATAAATTATGATTAGTTTAAAAATAAAAACTTAAACCAATACTGTATACAACTCTAAATCCATCTGTAAGTTTACGATAAATATTATTTGCGTTTTTTTGTGATGTTTATGCTTATGACGCATCTGGTCGTTTTTAAGTCTGACCATTTTTTGTACATATTCAAACGAATGCTAAGTTTACAAAACAGCTAATCATCCGATTAAATTTCACGAGTGGCTCCATTATTTTTAAGGCCATTACAAAACTTGCTTTTTTATTATAGATCTTAAAATGATACCTGCCCGACTTAAACCTTCTTTTCTAGATGTAAAAGGAGAAATCTTGGAAAGTTCAAAACTCCAAGTCAGTCTCTGAGTTATGAAAGACTCTTACTCTCATCTCGGGAGCCCTCCTGCAATACCCTCATTTAATTCTGGCCACTCTTATCTCTCTAAGGTCATCCCCTAACTTTTGATGCACTCGCCTGATTTTGGCAATTTAAAATAAATTATTAATCAATATTTGATATTAGTGTTTTTTTCAATTCTTTCTTCTCATTTATTCCTTGTCCAGCAACAAACTGGAGATGTCCCTGGTGTTTGACATCGACATCATTGCGATCAGCAGCTCATCTGTTTATTGAATTTATCGTATATTTACCTTCATTAACCGACTGCAAAAAGGAGGAGGTATTCAATTCGACTGTATTTTTATGTTTGTTTCCTCAGAACATTCGATTGGGTGAACCGATTTTGATGATTCTTTTTTTAATCGAAAGCTGGTATTTGTCATGCGGTTTCATTTAAATTTGAGCGAGATTTGACTAGTATTTTTTGAGTTATCTCTAATTTTAAAGTCGGTTATTTTTTGTCAAGAATTATAATTATTGACATTATTTTACGTCGATGAACTGAAATTTTCAGACAACAAATTGGATAGCTTATTTAAAATAGATATTCAAGATGATTATTTTGCTACTTTTTACAACAAGCGGTCACCCATTAGACTACTGACCGCATCTGCTGTTGCTTAACTTAGTCTATCAATTAGGACCGACACAAGCCAGGCTATGAGTGTTACAACTTTACTTATAATACACTTACATAATCAAATGACTAAATACCTGTCTAGGTTTTTATATCTACATGCGCTTCAGAAGTTTTCCGCCCAGTACGAAACACTCGAGAAGGTATTAAAAACCTTTGTGATAGGTATAATTCTTAGTGTTTAATGTGAAGTGCAAATTGATAACAATATTTTACATTTTCTATCCTGTACTTTCATATAACAATGATCACTTAAAGAATTAATGTTTGTGGAAGTAAATGCAGTCCTTTGACAGAATTTTTAGAATAGAATGGTTTTTTATTTCCAAAGCCAGGAACACAATTATATTTTACGCACTTAATAAAGAACACAATTTAAAAATATGGAACTTAAAAGTATAATAAAAACTGGAAGTAAATGCAGTCCTTTGACAGAATTTTTAGAATTGAATGGTTTTTTTTATTTCCAAAGCCAGGAACACAATTATATTTTACGTACTTAATAAAGAACACAATTAAAAAATACAGAACTAAAAAGTATAACGAAAACAAAGAAAACAATAAAAAAAATACAGCTGGTTTCAAAACTATTGTTACATTATGCTCGCATGTATCCAGAGGCCTAGAAAAAGGATCTCATTCAGGCCATAGTGTTACTAAGGCGCTGATTTTCGCTTTTACGGGTAGTTTTCAACGAATACCGGTAATTCTAGAACATTTTATATAACAGGGAAGTTTTTGATCGTTACCTTTACAAAAATACTATTTTTAATCGAAAAAAAACATCGATTCTTTACGCATGTAGAAAGGATTTTCTAATCGGTTAATGTACAGAGGTAAGTGTTATTGACTTCACGCAATGGTCAAAAGTCGCTAATATCAAATATACAGGATGATAATCTAATCATGTTTTTGCATCGATTAAGCGATGCATAGGATAAATTTTATTGTAAAATGATAACTAGCGGTAGAAGATATCAAGTATTAAATTTATTGCGTTTTCTATCAAAAAAAATCAAATGATAATTAATAAGGGGTCCGTTTGCGAAATATTTGACTGACACTTGACTGACTGCTGGCTAAACGGTTGGAGTTGGACAAGTGAAAAATTCTGAAAAATATGTTATATATGACGAATTTACAAGGAAAACTATCACGGCTATGTTAGCATGAGTAGTTAATGAGTAATAGTCGATAAACTTACTACCTCGGAACCTTACACCGCGCGTGGCCTGACACGCACTTGTCCGGTTTTTTACTATAGTTTAATTTCCCATAGATATTCACCTATCAGATTTTAACCCTATAGTGTGCGCGCTATTTTGTGTAACGTCAATGGGCGCGTGAAAAACATTTTGCCGCTCATATTCAATATTAATTTTAAAGAGGATTAAATAAATGACAATGTAAGTCACATAAAATCAACATACTTACTGAAAATTTCTTAAGGACCCATTTGATTAATATATGGAAAAAGTACCTACCTACCATTAATTTTAATATTTTGTGTACTTTTAGCCTAGGGTAGGTTAAGCTAATGACAATAAGTCAGAGGAGAAAAGAGCTTATTTCAGAGAACAGATGCTGTCACTTTCAATTACAATAAGTCGGAAGAGAAAACAGCATGCTTCAAACTGTTCCAGGCATGGAAGTAATATTCGTTTGTATCTCTTTCTATCAAAGTAATCATCCTTTCCTTACATCGCGAATCGCGATGCCGCGGGAAATATACGAGTATTATATTTACTTTCAATACGTCATTGTCAATAAACATTTCTAAAATATACCACACAGTTAAACTAAATATTTACCTTTGTTTACCAGATAATGCCTAGTAGGAAAGTCCATTATGATATACGCGGTGATAATATTAGTAAGATAACACATGGATCACTATAATTCACTAGTTGATCTCGCTAACGATATTCTGAACGCAACGTTTGGTGAATTTTCATAGGTTTTAAATGCATGTTTTCACCAGTGTTTAAATCCTTTTAGATTTTTTGATACAAACAGAGCAATCTAATCTAAAAAAAATCTTTTTTTTACTAAAAATAATACAAAAAAGTGTTTTAAAAAAACAACGGGAACAATCGAGAATTGTTTAAAAGAACTTAATTTAATACATAAAAAACTCTAATTTACGTGAAAAGTGAAAGAAAATTCGTTTCTTATTGACGTTTTAGTTTTGGCGGCAATTTCGAAAAGTAATTGTCATTGTATATCACCTAACTAATAAAAGTAGGTATGGAATTAGATGATAAGATGCGAGAAATCGTAAGATCTGTATGGTTTAGAACGGTTTTAATACCATTATTAATTGCTTTGATACTTCTATGTGTTTTGATCAGGAAGTGTTATAAAAGTAACAAGAAAATGTAAGTAGTAACACAGACGAAATAATAGTACATATATGTAATAATAGTAGTAGTAACAATGATATATTTTAATTAGTTATTAGTAAAAGGAAGGCTACACACGGAAAATCTTAATGCACTAATCGTTATGTACATAAAACCTGCACCGAAAACAATTGTTAATATTTTTCTGTTGTTTCTTAAATTTCACGTTTGTATACAACATGGAACGAAAAAATATTGTCTTAACCATGGGAAACGTTTTATTGGAAGAACCTTATTTCCAATTTGTATTCATAATAATTACTTATTATATATTATAATTTATTGCTAAGTTTAAACTTGCGAAAAAGTCGCGTGATTTTACATTATTATAATAGACAAACGGCTAGACAGACGATGGACAAGAAAGAAATCCAGTAAAAATATTATTCTTCATCGATAACAAAGTCCTCTTTTGGGACGAACCATCTTCTTGCATTTAGTTATTAATTAATACCATTATTACTATTATTATTTCTCCATGAGGTTTGCCTGATAGCTACCACTCTTGAGCATGAGTCAGCCGCCAAACGATTCTTCGTGTTCCGGCTGGGGGCTTGGGAACCAGTTCTTTTTTCCTATTTCTTCTCTCTTTCTTGTGTTGCCTACACATGAGTGCTGCCTTTGGTGTCACTGATGTCCATGGGTGACGATAGCCACTTACCATTTTCATCATCTTTATCAGCTATTTCAATGAAAAAAAAATTGCTCCCATTTAATACCATTGCTCCTCTTCTTTATCCCGCATAAGCTTCCCTCTCTCCCCAATGTCCTTCAAGGGATTTCCTAAGCCGAGGTCCGATTCCCGCAGAGGATTCTCTTAAGAAGTTTCCAGCCCTTATTTCTCGAGTAACCTCCCTGTTTGCTAAAATCGCAGAAAATGAATCCGATGGTGAAAATGAACTTCAAATAAATTTCAATTATTTACAAAACACAGTTTTTTCAAGTCTGTGTTGCACAAATTTTAATTTTTCTCCATGTGACGTCACAAAAACAGATATAAAATAATTACAATTATCTTATCTGTGGCCAGCCAATCTTAGCAGATAACATTTAATTTAATTTAGTTTTTGAATAGTCGTTATTATACCACAACTGACTCGTATGCCTAATTGTTGATTAATGTTTGTTAAAATGGATTTTTTTCCATTGTTAATTATATCAGTGCTATTAACAGGATTCGTTATTTATGTTATTGAATTCCTGGTACGACGTAAGTACTGAAACGTTTTTTTATATCAATATTTATCATTCTAGTTATCGACGTTAAATTATAAAATTTTATTAGTATAAAACAAGATGGAGATGGATAAATAAATAACATATGAAAATTAAAACCTACTCCCATAAATATCTTAATTTATTGTAACTTTTCAATTAGTAGAAAATCTTATAGATTAATTAGCTTAATTAGCATTAAGTCCGCCTTTTGTACTAATATATTTTGTATGGTTCAATAAAGCTTAAATAAATAAATAAATTAATTAATTAATTTCCATTAGCTTTTATTTTGCTACTTTATCTGTTAAGCGGTTATATATATACAGCGCCACCTAGCGACGAGTAGCAATATTAAATCAACTACGCTGAAAAAGGACTTTACTTTTGGCTTCAGACCTAGATGACACTAATTATGAACATAAATAATATTGTTTTGTCAATTATTGCTAGTGTCGACTGGCGGCACGATAATGCTTTGCATTTTTATGGGACAAAAAGAAATATACCTACCTTAATTGTATGACAATAAGATAAATAAGATAAACATACATGCCAGTTTATTTAGATTTATGTAAATTAAATTAATTGTTATATATTTAGGTACCTAAATATTCTATCTATACGCTTTTTTGTTGCTTTATGTTTTAATTTACCAACAATAGGAATACCGCTCTTTGTGCATTGCATGCTCTTTGTGCTCTTTCTTTGGCTTAATGGTTAGCTGGTAGAGAATATATTTAAGCATTAAGCTCGCCAATTGTACCATAATGTTGTGGTCAATAAAGTTTAAATAAATAAATAAATAATCCCTCCTGCCCTCCCCCCTACCCACTCCCCCTGCCCTTCTCCCCCCTACCCTCTCCCTCTGGGCACACCCATGGTCTCATGGGCCATGCCTAAATACAAGTGGCAGATAATTACGCCATTCCGGGAATAAACTTTGATATTTTTTTTATTCTGCTCCAGATTAAAACTTTTTTTTTCTGGCTATTTACGTCACAAACCACTTCGGCCAGACCCTTTTCTGATACCATACAGATAAGATTATTATTATCTATTAAACAAAAGTCGTACCTATTAGCAACTCAACCTCTCATCAGTAAAGTTATCGTTTTATTTAATCTGTGAAAAAAAATTAACACAAATCTTGGAATGAACTTTTTAAAAACAAAACAGTTGTTTATGGTGCGTACTGTGAGAAAAGAGAATAAACTTTTGGCGGCAAAATGATGTCGACACGGGTAATCGGTATTTTGGCGACAGTGATCATTTCAATACTCTTTTCGTGTTTCGTACTTCGATATTGTCTTCTGTTATATTGTAGTAAGTGTTTACAGTTTTAATAGATAAATA
>OZ010704.1:9221584-9246275 GCA_963932265.1 Thymelicus lineola
AAATAATCAATTTGTAAGTAAATAAGCGGGCTTGATAGACGTTTTGCAATGTATTGGAATTTGGAATATAGATTTAGTAATAAGTAGTGCGCTGTACGGCACAATGGCGTCGTCGAAACCCAAAGTTCTTAGAGAGACGGAAAGATACTACAGACGGTTGTATGCCTGGAGTCTCAAGGTCCAGCTCTCTTCGAGCGATAAGCGAGCCAAGCTAATCCAACACTACACAGAAGATATTCCGGACGTCAGTCTCTATGAGATTAGAGAGGCTCTCACACAGCTTGAAAACAACAAGGCACCCGATGACGGAATCACAACCGAGCTGCTAAAAGCTGGGGGGAAACCCCTCCAGTGGCGCTTCGAAAGCTGTTCGATTCCGTCATTAATACTGGGACTACCCCGGAAGTGTGGAATAGAAGTGTGTTGACTTTGTTCTTTAAGGAAGCAGATACGACCCTTTTGAAGAATTATAGGCCCATTGCACTTCTGAGCCACGTTTATAAGTTGTTTTCGAGAGTGCTCACAAATCGCATTGCACGCAGGCTTGACGACTTCTAGCCTCCCGAACAAGCAGGATTCCGAAAAGGCTACAGTACCATACATAGACTACATACACACACTGAGGCAGATTATACAGAAGACCGAGGAGTATAATCTGCCACTATGTGTTGCCTATATGGACTATGAGAAAGCCTTTGATTCTATCGAGACCTGGGCGGTACTAAATTTTCTTCAGCAGAGCCGGATTGACTACCGGTATACTGAGTATGTTGAAGTATGTTGAAGTGTTTATGCAAATCAGTCACCATGTCCGTCAGAGTACACAACACAGCAACGAACCCCATCCAACTGCATAGAGGAGTTATGCAAGGAAACGTTATATCCCCAAAACTGTTCACTGCTGCGTTGAAAGATGTGTTCAAGCTGATGGAGTGGAAACGACGTGGCATTAACATAAATGGCGAACACATCACACACCTGTGACACCTGTAATATGCCGATGATATAGTCATCCTGGATTCAGAAGGACCGATCAGATTGGCACAAGTTAGGGGAGGCCTATGTCCAGCAGTGAACCTCTAAGGGCTGATGGATAGATGGATGGAATAAATAGCAAGTTGGCTGCAGCGCCTATGTGTAATAATTCATAGATTAAACAAGTACAAATAATTTTTTTTCTACGTGGCAAAATTAAAGCGAGAAAATGACCTTAATTGATTATAATTTAGAAATCAGAAGTACCTAATATCTTACCTATCACATGCACTCGCAAATTCTTTAGATTGATATACCTAAGTACATATGTACCTATCTTGTTTATACCTCAAGCTTACGACAATACCTAGAACAAAGAATAGGTACCGCACTGAAATCGGTTAAATCGTTTGAGATTAGCGAGAACAAAGAATCAAAAAAATTAAGTACTTATCAATTGCAATAATAAACGAATGAAGTTAATAAAAGTTTTTCTCAAATATAGATCTATCATGTTATCAGACAAGGATTTGTAAATAAATAACGCTCACCTGTGTGTAAACTCCATTTTGACGTCATTGCCATATATTTTTAAGGGTGTTAGGAACATTCTGTGGTGTAGGGTATGATGAAAACTAAAAGAAAAGAATTTTGTACGTATCTACTCTGTTTTTTAGACGAGACAATTGGCAAAACACTTAGCTCTACTTTTTATGGAAATATAAATTTAAATTAATTAAATAAATAATTAATTGTGAACAGAGATGAGTTTTAGCATTAAATGTTTAACAATCTTTTAACTATTTTCATTTTGCGTCTGCCATATTTTTAAATTACAAATAACATTAAAAAGACAGTGTAAATTTTGTTTTCTAAAAACCTTCCGTCTAAAAAAATCTTGGATTATCTTTGTTTCCATTGGGCAGGTCAAAGACACACTCCCAACTTCCTACCTAAGTCCTGTCTACGACGAAAAATAATCTTCCTACATAATTATTCTACAGTCAGATAACTTTGATGTCTTATTTGTGTTGTCCATGACCACACAGGGAATCTGACTGCAGTGTAATTTTTTTATTAAACATTTCCGTCTGCTCTACTCATGCAATGAGATAGTAGGTGGATTAGATAACACTTATGTCAGGGTTATCTTTTCGTGACAATTAGCCTAGCCCTTATGCGCTCCTTTATGGATGCACTTCAAAAAATTTCATCATGCCCCTTTCAAAAAAAAAAGGTCGCCTTTAGTAGCGCCCAGCGCCCTTTACATTTCAGCCCCTTATGGACTTTCCGGGACTTTGAAGTTTAATTACTGAACAAGAAGTAAAATACCGGAACATTAATATATTAACAGTATAACTTTTTCCTTAATACCTTCCAAAGTCAAAGTCAAAGTCAAAATAGGTATCACTGATACACTTATGCACGTCTTTTTTTTTGCTTTTCCATGTATACAAGTCGATCAGTTAGTTAAAAATACCAATGTATGCAAACTTCACATGAGTAGGTATAATTAAAATAACAAAGTATTATTATTAAATGTTACGCTAGTAATAGTACTTCAATGTTATAATATATGCATATTGTGCATGTGTAACAAATTACTTAGTCTAATTGTGAATAAATAAACTATAGTAATCGCAAACAATAGTTAGATACTTCTTATCAAGCCAAGGTGTTGAATTCTGAACTCATGGTGGTTTACCACTGATTCGGATAGAGTCGACGTAGAATAATTAACTTGAGCATAATCTTGATGATTCTAATGCGGTATCTAGAAGATCATGCAGAATGAGGTATGACGTACAATCACATAAAGCAGGCGACCTTTTTACTGTATAAAAGTTTAGGCTCACATGACGAGCTAGCATGACGGCCTATCAATCTAATATGCAGCATGATCCCAACGTATTATGGGGAGTTTTTAGCCACTAAAACTCCCTGGATGACTATCCAAATTATGTCTGCCAAAATTTGGCAAAGCTCCCAGATGTCCAAGGAACACTCCGGTGCATCCCATTCGCGAAACTAAAGAGGCTTAGAGCATATTCCACCATGTTGCTCCAGTCTGGATTGGTGTAGTGATTAGTGGCCATTGGTATCCAATGATAACAACCGGGACAGTGTATGTACCCTCGAGAACACGGAAACGGTCACCCATCCGACTACTGACCGTGGCCATTGTTAACCCGTTTGGTTACAAAGGTTTCGGACGTACAAAAAAGAAAAATAGCGTAATATGAATGTAAATGTTTCCTATAAAATATTAAATTAACCAATTATTCTATTTATTTATTAGGTCATGTACACACAACGGATTAAGAACGAACAAATGAGAAAAAATATTGGTAATAATGTAAAAAGGCACCGCTTATTTCTTAAGAAATTTCTACCAGCAGACCTGTAATTAATATTTTAACAAAGTTGAGGACTAATTTGGGACTCATTTTATTCAATTATTTATTAGTTTTTATTTAAATAATGGACTAATCTTGGACAGATAAGCGGGCATTAGATATCACACTGCGGTGTTGATAATAGAGATAAGAATAGGTATAGGTATCCTTTTTAGCATTCAAATATTGTTCTTAAGAACTAAATAACGAGTTATTGTGTTATTTTATTATTGTAGTAGTATTTGTTTTTGTTGTTTGTGTAAAAATAATGTGTTTGAGGTTATGTCATACAACGTTATTCTTTTAATTATTTTAACGACATTACCTCTTGTCGGAATGATTTTCTTAATATTTTTGGTGGTGATTATTGTAATATTTGTAAGCTGGATAAGTAAGATCACTTTTCAAAAATAAGTTTTGCTTTTGTACCCATTCCATAGAATTTCTTGAGTCTTTATTTATGTCCAATGAAGGATTATCATCATCATTCGTATGACTTATGTACTCATAAAATATGCACCATGCATACAAATTAATATCACATATTATATCTTTGTATGTATTTACCTATGTGTATTGTGTATTTTGTGCATATATACAAAAAAATACTTGAAACTTTACCATAGGGTCCGCGTAAAACTTTACGTCATTAATGGTCGTTGACCTTTCGGTCGTTCGGTCAGGGGTTGCAAACTATTATTATCATAGAAGCTATATTTAGTAGATATTTAATTATATTTTTATTTATTTTACAGTAAAAAGTAAATATAAATCAATTGTTTAAAATTTTAAAACGTCGATAAGTACACCTTGAAAATACGCTCTGGTTTAAATAAATAAACGGTTACATACTCCCGTACTAGGATACCCTATAACTAATTGTTTAGCAATTTAATAAATAGATTTTCTGTAAAAACACGTTGTTTTCGCAAACATAGTAGGTAACCTTATCTACTGATAATAGATATATCTATTTTGGTCAGATACGTACCACGTTCTTCCATTATATTAATAGGTAGTATAATATAGGTAAGTACATATACCTATATAATACTAGACATTCTATGAAATACAAGATAAAAAGAGTATCTGCAGGTAGGTACTTATTACTTAAAACACTATATTGTACTAAGATTCGAGGGACCCAATTGTACTTGTAATCATATCGAATATTGTTTAGAATCGAATGTAAAATTGATAAAGAAAAAAAAACAGATACCTACGTCATATCCTCATAAATTATATCAATCTTGTCGACGAACGACACAAGTGGATAATCACCGAACGCTCACGATACGACTCTCCAACCGACAGTATCTTATCGTTCATTCGTTCGTTCTGTTCGTTCACTTACGAATTTCGAACGCTTTCAAAATGACACGTTCTTAATTTGAAAAAGAAGTAATGAATGATAAAATGTAGATTAGATTACAGTAGAAGCAGCGTTGGCTGTTTTTTTTTTAAGTTGCGGTAATCAGGCAAAATGGATTTGGTTTCGGCTATTATGATTGGAGTGTTCATATTTTTGTGTCTGTATTTGTTTTGGATGTGGTTTTGTTTTGGTTCCTGTATGAAGACAAGTAAGTTTTTAAGACATTCTTTTGCAATATATTGTTTTGTTAATAGTTAAAAGTGTGTGACTATTTTATTTTGATTTTATCCACTTTTATAAGTTTTTTTACGTTCATATTTCAAATCAATATAAATTTGTCCAGTAGAAAATGTAGATGTACCTAGTTTCCCAGACGGAAAGGGCTTAGGTTTAGAACACTGACTAATTATTACATTTAAAAATCTAGGTAGAAGGCTTCTTCTATTCGGTCTTACATTTCTCTTTCTATAATCTCACAGTTCCCGTAAAGTTGGGTAATATTTTAAAGTTAACTTAACCATAATCAATCGTTGAAACGTAAACAATGGTATGAGTATATTGAAACCATGTGGTAGGTAAAGTTAATCTTGATCTCACCACAAATTGTAATATTACAACATAATTTGAACAAACCATATAAATAAATTAATACCCACAAAATAGGTTCAATGAGGTAATATAATAGATTATGAAATACAATTAAATAAATATACAACATGATAGATTATTGATTATACAAAAATAAGATTTGAGTTTATTTTATCATGTAACACATACAATACTTAATAGTTTGAAAAGATGCGCTGAGGAGTTTTATTCACATACATCCTTTTAACATGACTTCAACCTGCATAATTAAATATTAGCTATGGTATATCTAACGTAATTTAAGTGACAGATGCATCGCGTATGTAGCGGGATAACTCAATTAGACTGGCAATGGGTTAACTGGTGACGTATCATTTATTTTAATTGTGTCTGAGTGGAGGGAGGAAAGTGGGGTAATTGGATCATCTATATCCTGCATAATATCTATATGAAAAACACTGTTACTGATTGATGTATGTACATGGAATATATTTGAGAAGCACTACTAGGCAGTGGAGTATTTTAACGCAATAGATCCGCGAAAAATGGTGTTTAATTTTTCTTTGTTTTGTCTGTTTGTTTGTGAATTTGTTTCCGCGTATATCAGAAATTACTTAACTTGAACAAGAAAATGACATGTACCTACCTAAGACAACTGAAAATAAAATATCACGCTTCTATTACAATTAATGATTTTGTTTGGTTGGTAATTTATTTTGGGAATTTTATGTAATTAAATAAGGGACACAAATTTTGACATAATTAATTAATGAATCTAATGTATTTTTAAATTGAATTAAATTAAAGAAATTAAAATAAAATAAAATAAATTGTATTATAATAACATAGTTTATACATAAATTGTTACTAACTTTTATGGGCTAAAATTGCCTGAATTTTTTTTAATGACAACGAAGAACAGGACAATCAAATAATGACATTGTATTCGTAGGATATCACTTATTAAACATATTTCTGCTAATTGGTTTAGTTGTTAAACTAGAGAGTTTACTAAAAGGAATTAAACGCATAGTTGCGCGAGTTTTTTGCATTGCTTACTATCAAGTGTGAAATTTCACCTGCTTAATGTTGTTTATACCGGTTCATGTTTCTGTAAGCGTAAGTTAAAGTTCCAATTTCATGAAATCTTTGTCGATAAGACAGTTATACGTGCAACATACAATGCACTTAACCTAATCTATACTAACTAATATAATAAAGAGGAAAGATTTGATTGTTTGTTTGCATTGAATAGGCTCCGAAACTACCGAACCGATTTGAAACATTCTTTCACTGTTGGGAAGCTACATTATCCTTGGGTGACATAGGCTTTTTCACTATTTTTCCCGAAGCGAAGCGAGGGCGATTTCCTATTAGTATTATAAATACAAAAGTTTGTGATTTAATTGAATTTTTTTCATGCCTTAACCGTTGTAGTTTGTACGAATTAAGATGAGAATTGCCATACAGATAGAACATGTCTAGACTTAAAAAATATCCCGGTTATAGGTAGGTTACATTCTCACGGGATGATTTGAACGTTTTTATGTGTTTGTAAAACCATATTGGCATTGGGCGTGAAATCTTTTGGTGCCTACACATCTCATAGGATGATAAATTTTCTAACCGTCGTAATTCGACCATATTTAGGTAATAAATAATAAAAATTTTGTAGAAAGTTTTCCTCAATTTGCATGGTTTGATTTTTATCTGAGACCTATGTACTTTCTTACATCATAATTATAATTACGAAACAAAACACTTCACTACAATTATGATAAAATTATTTTTGTATTGATAACATTAAAAGGAGCCTTATAGCGCCTCAAAAGATAACAAACAGAATAATAAAGAAAATCGGTTGCCTCACAGTAAGAGAGAAAGAGAAGAAAGAAGAAGAAGGATTATGAAACTACTTCTTTATTTTACGCTCACTACAAACGCTTTTCCCCTTGGCTTTGCTCGCATTCTCCGGGGTAATACGCACCCTATATCTTATTCCAGGTCTACCTGTAAGGTAATGGGTATTACAATCAATCATGATAATTATAATTATTTTGTTATGCAGCGCTTGAAGCGCTTGGGAACTAGAGAGCCTTGATCACCCCACAGTCATATTATTATCGATAAAGTGTTTCCTTATCGCTAATGTACTTACATTCTTAATTTTATTTAGACCGATAAATAACCATTTATCGTTCTTCCTTGTATTAATACGCGCATTTGTTTTTCGCTGTCAATAATTATTTTGGTGAAATGGATACGAATTTAGTGGGCGTTTTGGCTTTTATGGTGCTCAATATATTGCTCTTTTGGGCGATGTATGGCATTTTGGTGAAATATTTTGGTGAGTTAAGAGTTTAAGTTGATGGATTTTTTTTTAGCTTTAATACCCATATCAATATAGCTACGTAGCCAAATATTTACGATTGAAATGTATAATAACATTAGAGGATAAATAAAAGATTTAACAACTACTTGGGCACTTGTGCATATTAATTGTAATAATTGTACACTTTGTTTTTTACATTTATCTAAATAAATAAATAATAAATGCATTATTAATTGAAGTAATACACCTTTTTGGCGCAACTAAATAGATAAATAAATAAACAAACAAATAAATGAACATTCATATTTCAATTTTCAATAGAAAATATTTGGCTACATATTCGGCGATATCCTAAAGATGTCGTCTTGAATCATGACTTTAAAATTAAGGTCGGTATCGTGAACTACAATTACATTGTAATGTTTTGAAATTACATAAAATATTAAAATGCTTATTATGAAAGAATTCATGTGAAGTGAATGTTATTCGCTTCGGGTACGAAAACGTGAAGCTCTGACATAATATATCAATAGTTCTTCGTTATGTTGTTTAAGGTAGGTAATCCTTTGGTAGATCACAAACTGAAATCTTTTCTTTTTTGAAAATTGCAGCGCTATTTTACGTTTGTTGAAGTTTACAAATATGATTTATGGTTGTAAAATGTATAGTTCAGCTGTTACACTTCTTCTTCATAGCAGTTTTATCTATGTTTCTGACTCCTACCTGGGTGAATTATTCTTAAATGTTACACAAAATCTTCTTAACTACATATTATTACTTGTAAATGTTTGTACCATGATAATACCAATAAAGATATAAAACTGGACACTTAGCTAACACTTTTTAGTAACGTGTTTCCTATTTATGTTCCTAGTAATCACAATACATCCATTATCAGAGTTGAATTATCGCCAAATTATTTTTGCCGATACCACACGATAAGATAAATCGATAAAATTAATATAATTTTATAATTAGTTCCACCGTTGCTGGTGTTTTGAGCGATAGTTTTAAACGGAAAATAATGGATCCCTCTTTAGTGTTCTGGTTCTCGTTTTTGCTATTAGTGATGGTGCTGGCAACACTGAGATATTTTAGTAAGTTCTAGATATTATATATTATACTAGTGGTTTATTTGTGTGTGCTACTACGCAAAAAAATGTTCCATGTGAAAAGTCGAAAATGAAAATGTGCCTAATGCATTGTTTTAGTGGTTTTAAACCCTCTTCGCATCATTGCCTTTAAATGAAACTATTTGGGTGCATATCGGTTGGATGGTTTCAAAGTTTGTAAAGGAAATCCGTACAAACAAAACAAAATTTTTGTGTTTTTTAATTATACAGATTAGTAAGGGTAGAAACTATTCGAGTATAACGGTCTCCATGGTATTCATCTTTGATTTCAAGTCAACTGCATCTGCTAGTGGTTCACTATTGAACAATAGACACAATAGGTCCACCGTTCGAAGGCTCCTAGGTTCGATTCCCAGAGAGGCAGAAATTTGAATGATGAGTTTGAATTTCTGTTCTCTGAGTGTGTGTTCTTGTCTTTATGTGTTGTCCATGGCACCCACGACACAGGGAATCCTAGTGTGGGGCTATGAGTGCGCAGCGTATAATTCCAAATTAAAATTTTATTTACGTGTCTTTAAGGAGGCCACTGTGCTATATACCAGTTTAATGTTATTTAAGATAAATCTTTCTACCTCTTTGTTATACATAATTTTCTGAATTAATATTGATGGTGGTTGGAACGAGTTGAGCACCATTCAAAAATGGCAACAAGTGGTTGCAAAAGTAACTACGGTGTTACCAGCACTAAAGTACTTGCGTGATTCATCGAAACGTACAACGCCATCTGTTAGGTCGGTGGAAAATTAAATAATTGACAGTTGTTGATATCACAGATAACAAATTACGTACCGGTACATATTGGTTTAATGATTTTAACCACAGACTTAAAAAAGGAACAGACGGAATTTTAGCAACAATTTAGTGAGGCATCCATAGTAATACCAGCTATTCTATTTGTACAAGTATCACACGCGCACATTGACACCATGCTGCTATAATCGGCCGCCATTACCGCGTCGGATTGGTCGGACCGCACTAAAAATTACGCACACATGGTAAGCGGGCAGCGTCACTCTCGATAAGACAAGGTGACGTCTGTTTCTTTTTTCAAGTCTGTGGATTTTAACCTTGTATTATCGCGGATATAAACATTTTGAATGTAAACGACAAATATCTTTAAAGAATACAAAAATTGTGAGTACCTGTTTGCATTCAAAATATGTACCGAGTTGGTATATTATTTCAGAAGTGAAATTATTCCTGTCCTTAATTTTTTTTGTAAACAAATCATGCTAGAATAGTGAAATAGGAATGGATATTGGATATGGACAAAATGATAATTTTGTGATGTCCCGATGATGACGGTAATATGATGATGATGATGATAATGATGAATAGGGCTAACGTATCAATTTTGTTATTGAAACCTACTAACATCACTATGCAATCTCACTACTAGTAGTAGTAGTAGTAGAACATTGTACTCGTAAGTTAATAAAACAAGTATGTATTTTAACTAATGTATGTATCTTTAATATTCTTTGTTAAGATAGATATACATTTTTAAACAAAGATCTTATTGAGATTGTTTCTTGACGGTATCTGAAAGAACAATGCCCAAAAATTATTTTTCATTTTGGTTAGCGTCTTAAAACGTCAGTTATACCGAAGCAATTCAATTATTTTTTACGTATTTTAAAATTAATACCTGTACCCGTATTACCCAGCGCAAAATAATTTTATTAATAAGTGATGAATTGACTATAATAACCACAGACATAGATAGTATTTTCATTCGGGCACTCACTTCGATACATAGCTTGTATCAAGCAAGATATAGGGAGATTTCTGGCCAATATTACACACAGAATTTCGTTATAAATGTTGGTATGACAAATGTAATGATATCAAATTTCCATTTCCGGTTGTCAATCAAAAAAAAGTCAGAATAAAATAATGATAAAAAATTACAGGCAGCCGTATGTCTCCCCTACTCTATGACTCAATAATGGTTATAAGAATTCAATCTCAAAATACTTTGGTTCTGGGGTGTGTCTGCTGAAAATTCTTATATATCTAAGCTCAGAAATTAAAGCGGCGATTTTTAGATTTTTATTTTTAATTTAAGACGCTAAAGTTTAAAATGAAATAAAACGCTGTATGGCAGTTTGGCATTGTTCTTTACGAAATCCATTCTATAATTACAACCACCTATAACTATAATACAATTTTGATCCAAAATTTACTTAATTTAGTCCATTGAACGGTGTAGGAATTTAATATTCAAATTGCACATCTCAGGTATGTAAATATTATAAATAGTTATAAAACGTTATGTTATTTAACTGCACTCTCTAATATTTCGATGGCCTACCAGAGTATCACATAATATTTATTAATGAATTATTCGATATTAATATGTTGTTGTTTATGTGCAATGGATTTGTTCTTGCAAATTACTTATCGCGAAAACTAATAATCTAAATTAGAGAACTATAATTTAAGAAATGGAGAAAATAAGAGGAGATCTCAAGACTTAGCTTTAACTGATCTAAAACTAAAAAGAAAAAAATAAAACGGTATAACCCTAAATATGGAAAAATATGGAACAAGACTGATTAAAATAAGAGACCAAATTTCATCTTAGTAAACACCAATGACACCTGTAGAAAGATAGTATTGAAAACAGATACTATACTTGTAGATGAATTTCAATCTTATGGTTTTGAAATACTGTTCAAAATCGAACTAGTTGCAAACGTTCAAAGTATTTTAGAATCTGTTTTATCATCAGTTCTGGATATGTGACAAGATTATGTTCACATACGTACCAATATGCTACTTGAAAACAATCTCGCTCAAAATTTAGTGTTTTGTGATCAGTGAAATTTTAAAATTCTATTTAAGCATTTAAAAAGTGCTAGAAAATCAGCTTCGTCTATTTTATTAAATGAAAATAGATTTGTAAGTGATTAAATCGAAAGCAGCTCCATTCGTTTAAATTATTAAAAGAAGTGGAAGTTATTGTTTTAAACAGTGAAAATAAAAGTGATTACGAAAGTCCAACTGCTGAAGCAAATTTTAAAGATAATTTGAACCTTTTGGATTTTGAAATCATACAAATCAAAGAAGCCAAGGAAGTAGTTCAAGAATAAACGACCACTGGAAAAGTTTGAGAAACAAAAGATAACCCAAGAGAATTCAAAATGGCGCCTTCAATGGAAGAAAATAGGCCCTCCAATGATATGCCAGTTGGAGTAATTGTATACATTGCCGTATTCTCAACATTGCTAGTGATGTCTTTCATGATCTTGTGCATCAAGTTATCATCTCTGGGTAATAGGGGAGACCGGGGGCAAAAGTACCACGGGGCAATAGTAACGTTGGTGATATTTTGGATGGCAAGCAACGCTGAAGAGTGTGCGGCCGCGGGGGCATAGGCCGTAACGTGCTCGGGTAGGCTAACCACTGAGCAATGTGCTCCGAGCAGCGTGGACGTGTGTAATTGACTATTGCCGTTTGGACAGCCCCGAAGTAATTTTTCGTACTTTGAAAAATCAGTTATTACTCTTTAATTTACAAAGTATAAGTAAATTAACAACAAATATTAGAATCTATATATATTACACAATACAAACCTTATCGCAAAAGTAAAATAGTGTTCAGAGTTTCTGATTTATTTTTGTTTTTGAATAAAACAGTCTTCAGGAACAATTGTACCATTTTTTTCGGGGTCAATAGTAACGTTACTATTGACCCCTTGCTACAAATGACCCCGAGGTGAAAATAATTGTTTTACCTAATTTATATGTTTTGAGCCATTAAGAAATCTTTAGTATTTTCATACTACTTAGTGCAGCTTCACTCGCGTGAATTAGAAAATGCGGTTTTCGAAAAGTTTCGTTTACACATATATCTTAGTTGCTATCCTCTTCGTGGGAAAACCTCTACCCAGTGACACCTAACCTTAACCCGAATAAAATAATATATCAATAAATCTTCACGTGATGGCTGGGCAATCATAACGTCATTTCTATCTAGTCGGAACTTTATCCTTTTTTTGTTTTTCTAATATCATTGTGCCGGCACCTCTTCAACGCGTTTTAGGTTGAAAATACAAAAACGCTTAATTTGTATTGTAGATCACATATTAAACATCATATTTTATTAAATCTTAATAAGTGATCTTTATTAATAATTAAAGTGTCATCAATCACAAATCTGGGACAAAAACATTCGTCCGGAAGCGCATTTTGGAAATTTTAAATATCTACATTTATTTGCCTAATTTTCTTTTATTTTTACACTAACTATTGCCCGCACATGGAAATTCATCCATTCCATCTTTGGGCTGGAGCACCGACTACTCAAGTGGATCCCCTTAACCGGATTTAGAGATGGGCTGTTCGTATTGTTGGTTCGTGTGGTGCTTATAATCTTTTTGTTCACAGAAATATGACAGGGGTTAAATGTAACAGGGGGTTGTTAGTAACACACACGTTTTCATACAAATTTGTTGTTGTTGATTATTGTTGAATTCATCAAAGAAATATACGATTTAAATGTTATTTAATGACGTAGTGCTTATAATTTGTCTTAAATTGTAATTTTAGACAGTAATATATTCGATTTTGATCAGTTATAAAGAGAAGTGTATACTTTTTTGTTTCGAAGTGGCTTGAAGAAGTAAAAGCATTTATTTTAGTTACCAATTAAAAGACTGATTGTATTTAAGATTATGATTATTTTTAAAATTAAAATATGGCTAAATTCATTAACATTGTCATTTTATTGTTCATCAAAACAATGTTACAAACAACCCCACACTATGGGTCAATTGTAACACTCGACACTCGTTTTTAAAAGTGGGATTGCAACATAATTACGATTAGTACTCTAACGTTGACTACACAAGTTGGTAGACACTTAAACTAAGTTTCTTGGAGAATAACAGGATTTTGTTAGATATCAACAGTTTTGGCACAATCGGCCACGAACTAAAAACTGTTACTTTTGCCCCCGGTCTCCCCTACCAATATATTTTTATTACATAATGTTTTACAGATTTAATATTATCTAATATCGTAATCTAAAACATTATTTTTGAGAAGGATTTGGAAGTAAAGGTTCCCTTGAATCAAAGGTGGAGCGTATTTCATAAATGCTTAATGCTGATCCATTGTGAAATCTTGGATGAGTTAGTGGCCAACACGAGTGTTGAAAGACGGCCGGTTTCTAAAAAGCTACAAAAATTAACTAATCAACTTTTAAATCTAAAGTCAAACGTCACGGGTTACTGCATGCATGATTATTTGACCAACACGTCAACTGTCATGTAAAGAAACTCGAATAGAATAATTAACAGAGCTGTTAACTTTTGAATATCGGAAGTTAAAAAATATTTTAAATCATATTCAAAAACTAATTAAATACGGAACCCTTAAAACTGTGAATAACGAAACGACACGCAGACGCTTCCAACGATACCACAGTCATAATATCGAAAAAAGACGTTACGTAAAGTAAAATTTCTGCGGAAATTGACAATCACACATAGAGAAATGCTGACTGTAATAATAAACCTCCGTATTATTTCTTAGTAGATGAATCAGTGTTTCCCAGCGTGGGGCCCCTCGCCTCACAGGGGGGCAATTTGATAGTTAAGGGGGGAAATGTAAAAATGGACTTGACACGACTTTAACCCTTTCGCTTTGGATTATTTAAATGAAATGCTAGAAATCGGTGACAAAATTATGTATAGGGGGCATAAAAATTTTAGAAACGTTAAGGTGGGGCATGGCCTAAACAAAGGTTTGTCCCAACACTGAGATAAATACAATCACCGTGGTGGAGTATGCTCTAGGCAGCGCTCTGGAGGAGAGACCATAGCCCAGTTACAGTAGTTGGCCATTAATGGGTTGAAGCCAGCCAGCCAGATAAATGCGAAAAATTACAGTTTTTAAACTTTTATACAATCGAGTCTCAAACAAATAAAAATAAAATAGCTCGATTTTCACGTCCGGGAGTGTGAAAAATTTTCTTTATCAATAAAAATCGTCTGCAATAATCTTATCAAACGTTGTGACGTCCCTTCATTCTTTGTTTTATTTATTTATAGCAATAAAATATTGTTTTTAGTACTTACATCTAATTTTCATTACAGAGGTGAATGAAGATACTACAAAAAAACAAAAACAAAACAATTCGTGTAAAGATTTGATTAAAGATTGCTCGTATTAAGTACTATGAACTTAATAATGAAATTAATTCATTTAGAAGAACTTTTAATAATGGTTACTTCTATATTTATTTGGAGTAATGAAAATCTATTTTACTTATCATGTTCATTATCATCAAAATCATCACCTTTGCCACTCATCACTACCGAAACCATCATCACCTTACCTTTCAGTGGTTTGATAAGATAAAGATCAGTGTATAGAGATAAGGTTTCTTTTGTATTATGAAAAGTATGTTGTGACTTGTGAGTCATATTGCGAGCAGGTAACCTGCATTATACTTAACGGGACAGTAAATTTTGCTTCCATTTTTTTCCTGAGGCTATTTTGACAATGGTTTGGTAACAAAATTTCACTTTTGTTGTTGTTTTTTCAAACGTCCTACGCAAAACAAACTTCTGTTACGGACACGCTGAAGAAATTGCTTGCAAAATTTTGTTATGTCGATATTGAATGGTCTCCTAGATTACCAGATTTGACAGCTTCCATTTTTTTCCGTAGGGTTGTGTGAAGGGAGCAAACTTTAACATTGTAATTAGAATATCTGAGATGCTGTTAGCGGGATAACATCTGAACCATGGAGGATAAAGGTAAAGGAGAATTGTCTCCTATGGGGGGAAAATTTTAAAATAGATGGCGCTAGCGTAGGCAAAGGGTATGCATGTAGCAATTGTTGACGGATTGTTACTGATTAGTAACAACGCCATCCAGATTCGATGTTACGAATTATAAATGTAACGCATAACATAATAACTTAACGGAGAAAGTTTGATTTTACACTATGGTATGAAACCCCGGGCTTAAATATGAAAATCGATTCTAAAAGAGTTAAACTCCAATGATATGAAGCAATTTCACATTTTAAGATTAATCAACCTTGCCGTAATCATGAGCTACGAGGTATACCTTAATTAGGTACTAAGTAAGGTGAAAATTAGTTACATTTTGACTTAAAATCTATCACGTTACTCTTAACCGAGTATTATGCAAATTGTTTTTATATGCATTAACACAGATCAAAATTCTAACATTGTCGATCAGTCCAGATAAACAATTCTTTACCTAACGTATTTTACCTATATACCTAAAAAAACGAACGCTTGAAGTCTTGAACTGATAATATTCGATAGAAAACACTAATCTTCAGATTCTACATCCACTTCAGAAGTGATAAGCGAGATGTCGAAATAACTAGAAAATTTGTGTTATCTATCAGTTTCTTCAATAAAATCTGTCGAATCTGCCGTGAAAATGATCGAACAAAGTGTATTAAGTGAAAAATAAATTCCAGAACCAAGTGCTGTTCCGATAAATTGCGTAAAACAATTTTTTGTGAGTGCTAAAACGCGTAAAACACAAAATCGCGTAAACATAAAATAGCGTAAGACGTAAAACCATTCAAATCGTTTGCTGGTCAAACGTTTGTCGAGTGGTATATCAAAATGGCTCCTATGTTTGGCTCACCGAACTATGATTTCTACGACGATGATCATAGTAAAGTTGATGTCGAAAATGACAGTACGGGATTGACAGAAATGGCATTTTGGTACATGATTGTGCTGATTGGAATGCTACTTCTCTGGTTGCTTCTGTTCTTCTGTCTTCGCAGCATTGCATTGCGTAATTATTTTAAATACTTTGTTTAATTTTAGCCCTTACACACACATGCCATACACACACTAATCTAACCTAAAAATATTTTGTGTTGTGTGTATGCCATAAACTGGCTTAGTCAGTGAATCACACAAAATGTTTGGCGCTGTAGTTGGCAACGTTACTTCTCATTGAGGTATAGATCATAATGCCTTCACTTGAATCGCAGTGATAAATATTGGTAAAAATTAATTTAAATAAGTATCGTACGTAGTCAGATTTATTAAAAAGACAAATGATTAATTTGGTTTAGTTGGTAACTGTGTCTGCTGATCAAAGGTTATCCGGGATAATAAGCCAGCCCAAAAAAATATATGGGAAAACGGGATATACTTATTCAGAAACATTGGTCAAAATAAGTTACAATATTACCTCCATTATGTTCTACAATAGCATTTCCAATTGATTACAAATGCACGTCATAATATTATGGTTATGAACTTATTTTGAATTTGTATTTTTTGCATTGGAATAAAGATTCAGGAAACTGCTTAGTAATATAACCTTTATCTATAATACAAAAGGTTCTATCAACTCTATTGAAAGAACCTAAAGAAAGAACGTGTCATCAAATGTCATAGATATTAAACGCACCTACAATTTCTGTAATGTGTTTGTGGCAACGACTTAAGTCTGAAACATCATACCTGCCTGTAACAGTTTTCGTTTAACAATAGTCAAACGGCCACCAAATAGCAGTAACTTCAGTCAATGATTCAATTTAAATCATAGTAAAACGGTACAATAAATTATTCATTACCTTGCGAACATTATCATACGCATGGCTCAGCTAGTACCTAATATCATCCTCATCACCACACATAAAATAAAAGTAACTGATCGATCGATGTTGGTTCCTATTCATTACAGAAACGGCTTAACCTATTTTGACGCAGTTCACTAATGTATTGTAGTACTAGTAGGGTTGACGTAACATTTCGATGGCTCCTAAGTATACTGAGTCAACTGTACTTCTAATAACTTTACAGGAAGTCGATAAGAAGAGTGTATTATAATAAATAAATAAATCAACTATGTACTTGAACCAGTGTACGCCATTTGTTTTTTCGTTATTTATAGGGATATGATTTTTTTAACACAGGTAGATAGGAAATGAAGTAAATGTTACTAATATCCTAAAAAGTTAAATTGTCGAAATTTGTTAGTTGACTCAGTATACTTAGTAGCCATCGATTTGGTGTTTGTTTTATTACAGTAACAAATAAAAATACTTTTTAAAGAATCCTACCTAAAAAAATAAATCCTACCTAAAAAAATTCAAGTGTGCGTACCACATGAATATCTGTAAATACACGGAATGTGGTGCGAAACTACGCATATTTACTACGGCATAGGTTACTAGTATTGTAATATTACGGCATTGAATCAACAATCCGCCATTAATGTTCTTGTTACCGGAAGGTGATAAGACGATCTGATAAGCACACAACTTTTTTATTCTCATATATCATATCGCGAACAATGTTTTCTTACCATATATTTCAAGTTTACGGATGTCTACGGCAAAGCCTAGGAATCCTTTAAAATAACAATTAAAGAAACCAAATTGTATCCATAATTTTTTTTTACTCAACTTGTATTACAAAAAATTGCATTTATTTTATTGTCACCCTGTATATTTTGAAATAGGTATCATTACTTTTTATTTCACTCATTCATTTTTACACTCTGTATATACTTTTAATAATAATAGTTGAAATTAATAATGTTCACAATAACCAAGCTTGTTTTAGATATTTTTAAACATAAAATAAGTTTTATAATTGGCGATGAAATATTAGATGGTAAGCTAACTAAGCAAAAACCTCGACACCCACGTTATAATTAGGCGGGGCAACAAATATTTTGTACACTAATAAAAGTTTTGTCTACATAAACACTTTAAAAATTACATAAAACACCTAAAAAAGAAACGTGGACCAAAGAGCGAATGTACTAAATAGTAAAACGATATTGCAAATAAAAAAGTATGTATAACTGATAAAATTATGTATGAACTATGTATGTGAATGAAAATGTAAGACGCAGCCAAAAGTAAAATCAAAATTCATCAAATCTTGTTTATCTAATTAACGCGTTACCGCCACCCAAATAAACTACAACACTTACAATAAAATGTAGTGTACAGACCAAACAAAATATACACAAACGAATCGCTGTAAAACTGACTCCACGAAGTCTTGTCTGTCTGACAGTGGAATGTAAACATGCAGTGCGGGAGCCGTGACAGAAGCCATGTTTTTGAAACTTAGTGTTTTGGGAAAACTAACTAAACTTTTTTTAAAAAAAACATAAAAAATCTGGACATGAGAAGCATTAGGTCGGATGTGTAAAATGCAAAATTTTCAGGAGAGCAAAAACAAAATTGACAAACATTTTTTCTTCATTATTAATGAACTATAAGTATTTCAGTCAGTATTTTTTTTATATTTTGTAGGCAATAGTACGTTTCGATTTTTATTACAAGTATCACCCTTACTGTTAAAATGTAAATTTTTAATTTTTAATTTATTAAATTTTTGTACATCAGACTTTATGCCTGAAATATATTAGAAACTGCATTCCTACGTTCATACAAAACATTATTATTACAACAATAAAATCCTATATTAAGAACAGACTTTATGCCTTTGAAGCGATAAGCAACATTTTTTAAGCATAATACTATATTTGAAGATACGTACTAAAATTTGAAGTCAACTTTAGAGGCATAAATGCATATCTGCTGATGCTACCAGCGTATTAGGCCAAACATTTGTGATTCATAATAGCTTAAGTTGAAATACGGATCATAAAACTATTAATAATTTGGTGCATAATGATTTAAGTAAATATAAATGCTTATGGCTCTCGGGTATTTGAAAAAGTCTGTATAACCGACATTATGCATGAGTGTATCTTTACAACGGTAAGAGATAGAGATACCACGGTCAGATCGTTGGAAAGAGAAACAAAAACATAATATTGGTATACTAAAAAGTCATTTTCGTCGTATGTGCACATCCGACCTAATGATTCTCATGTCCAGAAATAATCATTTAGTTAAGATATTTTTCTGTGTTATGTAGTTAGGGGTATTTTATTTTTATGTATAGTCACTAAACTTTATTCTATTAGTTTCTATTATTTAGATATTTTATTAGAGTAACAAAAGCATTATTTTTAGAAAACATTGAATAAATTGCGGTTCAAATTTTGATAAACATTTATTTTCAACCCCAAACGCAAAAAGACAAGTGTCATAAGTCTAACGTATCTGTATAATGGCATCGTAGCTCCCAAACGGATGAACCGATTTTGATTTAGTTTTTTTGTTTGAAAGGCGACTGTTCTTTAAACTGAAATGTGTTTAATTGAAAATTATAACAGGTATTATGTAGGTACCTATTTATTTATATAAAATTTTATTATACTTTATAAAAAATGGTACAACAGGTGGGTTTTAATGCTAGAAGCATTCTCTATCCCGGATTTGCGTACTGAATTTAATCAATGTAATACATCTGATTGAAAGTAGGTACTATCCTTTATTCCAATATTATTATCAAGTTCATTGATAGTCTGAATCCTAATCAGAATTATCATGAATATTTTAGCCTCATTAAAAATTGTTATTTTGATCTGAATTACTTTTTTTACAAAAGTATCTGCTCTTGCTATCTTTGATAAGCAATATAACCTCAGATTATATTTAAATATAGATTAATCTCATAAATTGAAATTTATTTCTATTTTGCTTTATTGAAATGCAAAATTACTGTTGCGGTTATTTTAGAAGATGTTGGCGTAAAAAGATTTATACTATCTTATATATAAAATTCTCGTGTCACAATTTTAGGTACCATACTCCTCCGAAACGTCTTGACCGATTTTTATGAAATTTTATATGCATATTCAGTAGGTCTGAGAATTGGTTACTATCTATTTTTCATGCCCCTAAGTGATAAGAGGTGTCCACCCCTAACATTTAATTTTTATTTTGGGGACCAAATTTTATTTTTTTATTTTTTTATAATGTGACATTAAAAAATACATACAACCCTAAATTTTCATCCTTCTAATACCAACCCCTATTTTTTAATATGATTTTTAGGTGATACGAAGTTCGCACGGTCAGCTAGTTATAATATACAAAGAACATATCGACGGCGGAAAGCGAAAACGTAGTCATCCACATGTTCATCAGAGCCAAAAACCTTTTACACTTTTTTAAAAAAAATCATAACTAGCGTGTTTTTTAACTTAAACTCACGATTTTTGGATATTAGGCTTGTTATTTTTTCTAAATATAATATAATTGTAACTCAAATCTCATCCAAACAATTATTCGCCAAGATTTTGTTGAATACGACATTTTGAACTATTTTTGTGGATGACTACGTTTTCGCTTTCCGCCGTCGATATGTACCTACATATCAACCATCCACCCATATCCATCGTTAATCATTACTTGACTAATGACTCAAAGCTAACTTCATCATGTCGGTTTTTGGCTGTCGGTGTGCGTGTGCATCGTAAAAATATTACGCTCATATTTTTTCCAAACGAGGTATAACTTAAATCAAAACTTAAACCAACCAATCCCATTCACTCCTTCATTCTTCGATAGTTGAATCATACTGAAATATTATTTTTATTTACCCACGAACTAAAATCAATTAACTATACCAAGAATGCCGTTAATTTATTAAACATACTTATTTATCATTAAATACGTGCCTTCACGTATATTTTCTGTATTTAGGTCTTTGATATGCTGAGAACGACAAAAAGCGTTATTGATACACAAACATTACGAAATTTGAGGCAGGTTTTGCAGTTTCATTTTACATTTTAATTTAAAGGGTACTTACGATTTTTATATTTTACACCGATATGATGTTAATGAATAATAACTTTTTCCTACTCTTATTAACACTTAATACTAACAGGCCCTACTAGCCGTCTACATTCAATCAATCAATCAATCAATCAATCAATCAACAATCATAATTTTTACTGTGGAATACAGGTGCAATTTAATTGTCATATGTTACAACTCAAATAAAATAATCTCTGTATTTCTGTCACAAACGGGCATACAATATTATAAAAGCAATAATAAAAATTTATAAAATTACTAGCTGTGCCGCGTGGTTTCACCCGCGTTAATTTGTGAAAAAAACTAACTGCTTAAATATATGATGTTATATACATAGTATCAAACCTTCCTCGATAAATGGACTATCAAACACAAAAATAATTTTTCAATTCAAACCAGTAGTTCCTGAGATTAGCGCGTTCAACCAAACAAACTCTTCAGCTTTATAATATTAGTATAGATATAATCTAAAAATTTAATAAAAAAGAACCAACTTCAAATGAAGTACATCCAATAAAAAAAAGAATCATCGAAATCGGTCGGCGTGATATTGAGTTATTCGTCCATTTAATGCAAATTTAAGTTATATGCTTTTGACATATTTTAACTTATATGACATATTTTAACTGATATTTTAACTTATATGCTTTTGACATGGATGCCATTGTCAGATCTCACTCAAATTTATGTAGGACCACACGACAAGCACCAGATTTTGATTAAAAAAAGAATCATCAAAATCGGTTCAGCCAGTCCAAAGTTCTGAGGTAACAAATATAAAAAAATGCAATGGAATTGAGAACCTCCTCTTTTTTTGAAGTGCGTTAAAAATGAAACTTACTTATACAAATAATCACATGCCAAGTCTAAATTCAGTCCGTCGTATACAAGGTTAGTCACAGATGTCTACTGGCGGAAAGATGGCACTGCAAATTCGCTTGCTGCAAAACTTCAAGAAACTTCAAAACCAGTGGCAAGAAGAAGCGTCTATTCAAGGAAAATTGCAATTCGAATTTCAAGGAAGACAAAATCAGTGGCAAGCATTGGCTATTCAAAGTAATTTCAGATGGACAAGATGCCTGCAGGAGGGAAGGAACGGATAAAGGTCATCAGTTCATTGACCGTGACGTCCATGACTGATCCTATAATAGTGACGATGTAACTTCTATAATGGCGAAGGATCTCTGTGATTTGCACAGCCCCTTTCTGACCACGTCATTAACGCTGTTCAATAACGTCACATCTCCAAGAAATTTGTTTGAAATAGAGTCTGATTGGAAGAAAACAAGACCACAAAATTACGTGTCTTAGAAGTGTTGTTATGCAACGCTGTTTTGAAAAGTAGGTCGTATGTGAACATACATCGCAGGGCAAAAAATGCATTCTTCAGCAGTTTTGAGTTGGCGAAGGCATCATAAATTATATTATTAATATCGCCAACCATCCCTGCCTAAGCTGTTGATTTCGACGCCAAATCCACTTTGTCATAGACTAATCAGAAAAAGGAGAAAGCAGAACCATATAAATAATAATAATACGCTTAAAAGAAGTAAACATAATGTTAAAGGTAGAAAGATAAAGAAAAATACAAAAGGATAAGCACTGATCTCTTCTAGGCAACTAACAACTTCGGGGTTAAAGAGAGAGAGATATACGAGAGAGAGAAGTAGTAGTATGATCAGACCTTCGTAAAGCAGTCAAATTTTCCACTCAATTATTTTTTGTCCAATGAGCCGAAATGTCGTTTCTAGATATTATTGGCCAAACAAACCGGATTATTGGACAGCCCGGGATTAAAGACAGCCTTATCAAATTAAAAGGATACCCTTAATTAACAGTTACGAGTCTTGATGTTTTTTGTATCTAAATAACCGTTTAAGGTATGTTTATGAAATGTGGAGCACATAGGTATGTATTTCGCAAGTCTCAATAAATGAGCCAAGTTTGACAGGTTTATGTGGAATAATTTTCACACACACACGGTGCTGCTCACCAATTCTGTTAGCTTGAACATGGCTTGACAAACTACCGCGTGTAGAAAAAAAACTGTACCAATTTCTATAAATAATAATTATAAATTAAATAATTGAAATGAACCGGGTTAGCTGAAAGTGATTACGTAAATGAGAACATTGATAATAAGATAATATTTAGATTAGTAAAGATTATCTTGGAAATACTCCATAATGAAAATAAACAGTTTGACCCGTTATGAAACTTAGATTACAAAACGAGGCTGAAAAAGACGTCATACCGGTAAGACTGAGTTTGTACAGATACAATGTAACTAACACTGTTGATACCGGCGAATGATAAATAAAACATGTTGTCGTGAATTTCCTCATTTTGTGTTTTAGTGTCGATTCGAGTGACAGTGAAGTGTGATTCAAGTGAATGAATTGAATAATTAAAAGATACGAAAGTGGATTCAAAATTTGAGTGAGTGACATTGAAGTTAAAGATGGAAAATCAGTTTGATGATAGTGCTGTGATAGAAAATGAGAGCGATGAAATATGTGATACGGATGATGCATCTGACGAAAAGTTTTTAAAATTTGTCAGATATTTAATAAGTTCTAGTGCGATTTTCCTAGGGCTATTTTCTATTCTTATTGTAATCTACCTGATCAAAAGAGGTAAATATACAAAAATCTATATTATTATACATTTGAATTAACGTTTGACATCACATCGATATTGCATCGCTGCACATTTGTGTTGGGGTCATATGAATTGATGCGTGAACCAAAACCTTATTAGTTAGTAGTTCGCCCGGAGCCACTCAAGTTGGCAATGCCGGCGTTAGAACCACTGGCACCCTAGGCAAGAATATTGTGGCGTCCATTTAAGAAAATCAAAATCGAGCTTTTCTTGCTCGAAAAATTTTTTGCTGAACCAATGGGAACGTTTATTGGAACGAAGTTTCTTAAGCGCGTTGCGAAAGGGGGCTAGACGGAAAAAATGAAGACCAAAAGTTGTAACACAAAAAGTGTAACGACACTTTTTACTCGTTACAACTTTTGGTCTTATTTTTTTCTGTTTATGCACTCTATATATATGTTCCATCCAGGTGTCCATTGACACCTCTCAAGTTCTTATAATTTTTATTTTTCCTTTTTTTTGCTCCTCACTCCAAATGTGGCGCCCCTCTAAATTTGGCGCCCTAGGTCGTCGCCCAACC